>JAAALK010000284.1:10178944-10399175 GCA_019279435.1 Zizania palustris
GTGCTAACTCTTCACCTTCTAAATTAGCTAATTTAAATGAACCAGGGCGCCCTGAGCGGACAATTAGATATGGACCTTCCCATTTATTGCCTAACTTCCCTGGTGCTATAATGCTTCGTAGAACAAGATGACCTGGCCTTAACTCGCTGAGCTTAACCTTCGGGTCATACCAAGTCTTCGTCTGCTGATGATACTTTGATAAATTAGCTACAGCCCGAAGTCTTGTTTCTTCTGACAAATCTAACGAAGCTTGTCTTTCTTCTTCGATGTCTGGTTCGGTGCTGCGAAATGATCCCCCTTTGAGCTCCGTTGGAGTCATAGCTTCATCTCCGAATAGCAGTCTGAACGGAGTAAAACCTGTGGACCTTGTTTGCGTAGTCCGAATGGACCACAGAATCTTCGGAAGCTCTTCGGTCCACAGTCCCTTTGATAATCCTACTATTCTTTGATTTAGCCCTGATAAAATATTTCCATTGGCTCGCTCAACGGCTCCATTCGACTGAGGATGTCTCACTGCAGCAAAACATAGTTGAATGCCTAGGTCTTCGCAAAACTTCCTGAAGGGTTCTGCGTCGAACTGTGTTCCATTATCAACTGTGAGATATCTAGGCACTCCGAACCGGCAAATAATGTTCTTCCAGAAGAATTTCTGTACATTGTTCGAAGTGATAGCTGTTAAGGGCTCTGCTTCTACCCACTTAGAAAAATATTCAATAGCTACCACTGCGAACTTCAGATTTCCCTTTGCTAACGGAAAGGGACCAATTAGATCCATACCCCATCTGGCCATAGGCCATACCGGAGCAATGACTTGAAGAGCTGTTGGTGGGCGATGACTCCGTCGACCCATCCACTGGCATCCTTGACAAGTGCGGACCAAGCTCTCCGCATCAGCTGTTATTGTGGGCCAATAAAGCCCCTGGCGAAGTGTTTTTCCTGCCAGAGCTCTAGGGGCTAAATGGCTTCCACAAAGGCCTTCGTGAATTTCTCGAAGAATTTCTTGGCCTTCGGCTTGAGATATACATCGGAGTAGAGGGGAACATACTCCGGCCTTGTATAATATACCGTTGATTAACTGATAGTTTCTTGCTCTGAGCTTTAATCTTGACAATTGGGGCTCTTCGGGCAAATTTGTTCCTCCTTGCAAGAGTTCTATGATCGAATCTTTCCAATCTGCACTAGGAATGCAAAGAATCTCCGCAGAGGCAATTTGTGGCACCGAAGGTATATTGAGCTCCTCATAGAAAGCTTCGTCAGGCACATCCACAGCTCCGGCTGCAGCCTTCGCTAGAATGTCCGCTTGCACGTTTTCAGCTCTTGGTATACTCCGAATGGAAATACCCTTGAAGTGTGCTTCGATCTTGCGGATTTCTTCTAAATACTTTGCAAGCTGTGGATGTCGGACTTGAAAACTTTTGTCTACGTGCCCTGCTACTATCTGAGAATCTGTTTTTATAATTATCCTTGTAGCCCCTAAAGCACGTGCTTTCCGGAGTCCCAATAAAATCCCTTCGTACTCCGCTATATTATTGGTAGACTTAAAGTTGAGTCTTGCGGAGTACATTGCTCTTTGCCCTGACGGTGAAATCAATACTGCCCCAATGCCTGCTCCGGATGCTTGGAAAGCCCCATCGGAGTAAATAATCCAAACTCCGTCATCTGATTTCTCCGGAGTTAACTTCGCAGGTGGAGTCCACTCTGCTACGAAGTCTGCTAGGACTTGGGATTTAATAGCTGTCCTTGCCAGGAAAGATATGCCGAAGGGTGCTAGCTCGACTGCCCACTTTCCAATCCTTCCAGTGGAGTCTTTGCTTCGGAGCATATCTCCTAAAGGATACGAAGTTGGTACAATTACATTATGAGCCAAAAAATAATGTCTTAGCTTCCTCGAAGCCATTATTAGAGCATAAACGAACTTCTCAAGTTCGGAGTATCTCGTCTTCGCTCCTGACAATGCTTCGGATACAAAATAGACAGGATTTTGGACCAACTTCCCATTGATATCCGCTTCTCTGACAAGGACTGCGCTGACAGCTGCACCTGTAGCTGCAAGATACAGGAGTAGGGTTTCGTCCGCAATAGGCACCGTGAGTGTAGCAAGATTGCTGAGATAATCTTTAATATCTTCGAAGCTTTTCTGACACTCCGGTGTCCATGCAAAATCTTCGGACCCTTTCAAAGCTTTAAATATTGGCAAGCTCCTCTCCGCAGAACTTGATAAAAACCTGCTAAGTGCGGCCAGACGTCCAGTCAGCTTTTGCACTTGCTTTAAATTCTCCGGAGGAGCCATCTTCTGCAGCGCAGTTATTTGAGTAGGGCTAGCTTCAATTCCCCTGCTTGAAACTAAGTACCCTAACAACTTTCCAGCCTTAGCTCCGAATATACATTTTTCGGGGTTAAGACGGATCCCACATGCCCGAAGGCTATTGAATGTTTCTGCTAAGTCTAGGCTATGTTGGTGCTTTAAAGCACTCTTTATTACAATATCATCCATATAGGCCTCCACATTGCGGCCTAGTTGATGACCTAGAGCCTTAGCAACTAATCTTGAAAAAGTAGCCCCGGCATTTCTTAGGCCGAAGGGCATTCTTACATAGCAGAAGACTCCCGAAGGAGTTACAAAGCTCGTCTTGATTTCATCTTCGCGCTTCAACCATATTTGATGATAACCAGAATACGCGTCAAGGAAGCTTAGTAACTCCGAACCTGCAGTGGAGTCAACTAGTTGATCAATTCGGGGCATGGGGTAGGGGTCACGTGGGCACGCTTTATTCAGAGATGTGAAATCAATGCACATGCGCCACTTTCCAGAAGACTTCTTCCTGACGAAGACTGGGTTGGCTAACCATTCTGTGTGGGCCACTTCTCTGATAATCCCAGCCTTCAACAGCTTTTCAACTTCGTCCTTAGCTAGAGCAGCTCTCTCTACGGACATCTTCCGGAGCCCTTGTCGAACAGGCCGGGCCTTCGGGTTTACAAGCAAACTGTGCTCAATAATATCCCGATCAACTCCGGTGATATCTTCGTCAGACCAAGCGAAGACATCCAAATTTTCTTCTACGACCTTTTCCAAGGAAGTTGCAACTTCAGGAGGTAAATCTTTACCAAATTGAAAAGTGTATTCTTTACCATCTTTGACAATGATCTTCGTTGCAATCTCTCCTTCGGGACTTGGTCTTGGAAACGACTTCTTCGAAGCTTCGGAGGAGGCTGAAAAAATTTCTTCATTATCCTGGACACTGTTTACTTGCCTCGGATCAAGAGGAGGACCGTGACCATATTCTGCCCTCCGAGCCATGGCTTGATCTCCGAAGATTGTCAGGACTCCTGCTTGTGTGGGCATCTTCACGCATAAGTAGTTGTGATGCGCCACAGCTCCGAACTGATTCAACATGCCCCGTCCGAAGATGACATTATAAGCATACGGGGCATCTACCACATCAAAGATAACTTCTTCAGTTCGGGCTAGTAAACCTTCTCCGAAGGTTACTTCCAAGCCTATCTGGCCGAGTGCATCAAGCGGAGGTCCTGCGAAGCCTTGCAGAGGACGAGCCGCTGGGAGGAGATGCTTCCGGGAAATGCATAACTGATCGAAGGCTAGTACAAAGATAATATCTGCTGAACTACCTCCGTCAATTAGCACCCTTCGGACTTCAGTCCCTGCAATATCAGCAGTGATAACCAATGGATCTACATGCGGGAACTTAATACCAGCTGCATCCTCCGCAGAGAAAGATATTGGAACATGAGACCACTCCGGCATTGCAGCTGCAGATGACGAAGTCCCAATATGGCCTACTTCCCGAACGTACTCTCTTCGCTGTCTCTTGGACATGCTTCCGAGGGTACCTCCTCCGGAGATAGGGAGAACTACTCTCTTTCCTCTATCTTGCCCTTCCTCTTGCTTCGGAGGTGGCATAACATTGGCCACCGGAGGGTGCCTTGCAGCATCAAAATTTTCTATCCGCGCCACAGCCTGGACCGGGGTCTGGGCGCACTGCTGCTGGACTTCGGTCGGTACTGCCTCGACCCGAAGTTCTTTCCAAGTATTCTCCCCTTAAGGTAAGGATAGCCTTGCAAGTGTCAGTTGCATGGCTTCGATTCTCTCCATGAATACAGCAAAAAAGGGTCCTGGCCCTTGCCTAGCCGTTTCCCTGGCGGCCTCCAGCCGCTGGACTTGTTCCCCGCAGACTGTAGAGCTCTTGGTGCAAACTTCTGTGGGGGTGCAATGTTCAATACTTCAGAGCGAGGGTGCTTTTGCCCTCTTCTTCGATCATGTTGCACTTCGAAGACTGGTTCTTGCGGCTGTGCCGAAGTCTTCACCTCTGCTTTAACTTCTTGCAATACTGTCGAAGAAGCAGCAGACCTCCGAAGCCAACCCTCTTCTGACCTTGCATACTCCTCGAAGTATGACATCAGCTGTGATACTGTGGTGATGCTCTTCCGATGCAGTTTATCCAGAAGGCCTTTATGACTGACGCCTTCCCGAGCCGCATCAACCACTGAGGATGTGGACAACCCCCGAATTTGCGACTTCGTGTGAGCGAAGCGCTTGAAGTATTGCCTCAATGTTTCTCCGGGGAGCTGTTTCACTTGGAAAAGGCTTCCTGTCGACATGGGGGGCACGAAGGTGCCCTGAAAGTTACTTATAAACTTCCTCTTCAACTGTGACCACGAATTGATTGATCCTGGCTTTAAAGACCAGAACCATCTCAACGCCACTCCTTGAAGAGCTAACGGGAAGCACTTCGCCATAGTTTCTCTGTCTCCGCCGCTAGCTTCAATCGCTAGGGCATAAGAACGTGCGAACTCACTGGGATCTTCGTCTCCGGCATACTTGCAGAGCTTCGAAGTTTTGAACTTTGGATCGAAGCGAACCTTCTGCAGCTCAGGATGCAACGGAGATTCATTGTCGTAAGAGGCGTTCTCTGGGGCTTCGGGATAACCAAGATCGTCGTCTTCGGGCACTTCGGGGATAGCTGGGGTGGCTTGAGAGCGAAGCCTGTTCGCAGCCTCTTGTCGCCACCTCGCTACCTCAGCTTGAAGGTTGGCCATTTGAGTGGCCATGTCTCCAAGGCTATCTTCATCTCCTCCGGAAGGACCTTCTGGGTCTTGAGAACTGGTATGATCAGTTCGAATCGGGATGGAGGGTGGTGGAATAACTCCGGACGGTCGGAGTATGGAAGGGGTTGGCGGAGAGGTTTCAGTATCCTCGAGGGATAGAAGCCCCTTGCGGAGTTTGAGGTGAAGGGATAGTCGAAGACCCTCCGACTTCGACTGTGTCGAAGGGTATCTCTCCGGAGATCCGAGAGGACCTCCGAGTGGGATTGCGAGGTGCGCTCCGCTTAGGAGGCATGATGTAAGAAGTTGGTAGAGAACGAAGTTTTTTGGACTAAGTTCCCCACGGACGGCGCCAACTGTTGGCGTAAAAGATTACGCTAACAGGTTTCTGTAGAAAAGAAACTAACAAACGAAGTGTTTGTGAAGCAAACTGTTCTAAGCCTCTGAAAGGATAATAGCTTAGAATAGTTCGAAAGTGTGTATTGAATCACTTGTATTCGGTCCCTATTACAGGGTGAAATGGGGGGTATTTATAGGCCTAAACATTAAGGAAAAGACCTATTTACCCCTCTATTACAACCGACATTAAGGAAACTATTCGGTTCCCTTAATAGGGCTAAAATGGTAAAAGACTAATCTAATAGGATAGAAGATAAGTCTTCCATCTTAGCTGGCAGAAAAGATCCTGAAGGGCTTTGGTTCGAAGACATACTTCGAACCAGTGCCTGTCTTCGGGCTTCGAACGAGGTTCTGGGCATCTTCGAAGATGGTCTTCGGACAATCTTCGAACTGGTTGACTGTCTTTATGCTGCTTCGGCAATAACCCCGAAGATGAGATATTTTCCCCCAACAATGGGCTTAATCATGATTTTATTACTAGACTCGGCCTGGCCTTTGGCCTGAGCATAGTATGGTGAAGAGTTTATTTACTTGATGCCATAAAATTCGGCAAAGTCTCTCACTTCTTTAGCAACAAATGAATCACCTTGATCTGTAGTGAGAGTTTGGGGAATACTGAATCTATGTATAATGTGCTACAAGATAAAATAAGTTACCTCATTGTGAGTCATATTCTTGAGAGGCACGACTTCGGTCCATTTGGTGAAGTAGGTCGTTGCCATCAACACGAATTGATGCCCTTTTGAAGAGGGAGGATGAATTTGGCCGATGAAGTCTAAACCCCAACCTCAGAACTGCCATGGCTTGATAATAGGATTAAGTAGTGATGTAGGAGCTAATTGAATATTACCAAACCTCTGACATGCTTCACACCCTCTATAGTACTTAAAACAATCCTTGGTCATAGTCAGCCAGTAGAAACCTGCTCTTTTGAGCATCCAACTCATTTTCTGGGCCAACTGATAAGTGCCACAAAGCCCTTCATGGACTTCTTGTAGCGCCCCGATTTAACAAATCGAGACATTATTGAATTTCCAAAGAAAACAATAATACAAGAGGTTCATCATGCGACAACGTACATACGACAATATCCATGGTACGCAGACCATATTTATTACATCAAAGTCTTAGTAAAAACAGTAATAAAATAATTAAAAAGCGGCATGACAAACTTCTTCTTCAGGATCTTTCTTCTCGACTGGGTCGCTACTCCAGACCGTCCTCAAAGTAAGCATCCTCTGTGGGGTCCAACGGGTATGAGTACAAAAAGTACTCAACAAGCCACCGCAAATGCAAATAGTAATGCAGGGTAATAAACAAGGAAGGATAATGGGGTCAAAGTGCGGAAAAGTACATTTACAATTATTGCATTTAATGTAATCACATTTTATTGTACGGAAAAGTAAATATGAGTATCAACATCACCATCTAACTCGAGGAGTACGTTTTACCTCATCGCACAACAGTCCTTACATGCCAAATCATCATGCACAAACATATTCAAAGTAAACTAACTGTGGGATGTCACGCAACCCACCCTTGACCGTGGGATCGGCTTTTCGAAAAGATTTAAGACTCTGATCAGAGATGTACTACTGTACCCACAAGGCACGCACTCATCCCAAACGAGATGACCCATACCACGGGAACTCGTGCCAAAACCTCAACATGAAATGTTCCAAGCGATAACCACCCGCTCTAGGTTTCGCCGGCGCGCCGGGCCGCATCCCGGCTAACGTCGCACCCCCTTTTGCGCCACATTGGTACAAGTCACCCGCAGATGCAACTTGACCCATCTCCAAATGGTGGCCTCGGTTTGGAACAATCCATACCTTAGTTAGGACTTACCCACTAGACTTGTGGTTAGTACGTAAGTGTATTGCAACGGATCCCTCAGACCGGTCCTTATAGTGCCCCGGGTGCTACCGACCAATGCCCTAGCTTGCACCCGGAGCCCACCATGCATACACTCACAACCAATACTCATCACCAACAGAAATCCAAGGATAAGAAGTAACGGGGATCATATAATAGAACCATTTTACTACGACTCATTTTTATCCTATAGCGATCGTGTCAATACATTGGACAGTAGCTAATAACATTAACCATATGGTGACAAGGAGGTTAGGCGAGATAGCATGGCTTGGGTTGCACATCAAGGTCGGGGGATCCTAAATAAATATAATGTAAGGGCTTTCATTGGACTAATGCACATATATAACCTATGTGTTTTAGCGATAGCTTAATCAAACATGGGTTCAATATGCTCAAGAGATTGGTTTGGTGACTTGCCTTGTTCAGCAAAAGGAGAGGGAGGGACTTCGGGGAAGTACTCCGGCTCCTCGACGGCGTCGTAGTCTTTTCAATAATAATAAAATAAAATAAACACAACATTTGATATAAACAATGTAAAATCACACAACAAGCATATGGATTTAAGTTGGTTGGATTTTAGAGAGGATCAGTTGTTAAGGTTCTGAAATTTATTTCATAAATAACTTTAAAGGGATTAAAATGAAAAGTTGTCCCCTTTTTTTAAAAGAGGTGTTTAAATGGGAATAGTTTCATATTAAGTTTCCTAATAAGTTTTGAAATGAAAAGTTCATGGTAATTTGGTGATTTTCAGTACATGAACAGAAAGGAATAAATACAAATTTTTCTGAAGTCTAAATATTTGAATTTAGATTTTAATCCTAAGGGCATTTGAATACCTATTTAAATAAACATGAAAAATTCAAAGTAAACCTACTGTTTTTATTGCATAAACATGTAGAGAATAATATTATGAATTTTCTGAAAGTGAAATGGCAATTTTTAGAGTTCAAATGCACCAGATATGAATTTTACAAGTTTAAAAGTATTTCTGAAATTCATTTTCAATTTTTAAATCCCTCGGGTCCACGGTGAGCCAGGCCCACGATGAACCCGCGCACTGTGCGCGTGCGCCGGGTCGGTCTGGACCGTTGGATCCAGATCCAACGTGCGTAGGCGAGGCGGGGCGCATAAGTTGACATGGACGGCTGAGATTAAAACATCGAACCGGTACGCGATGGATGATCTAGATTAAACGCGGGTTTTAAAGATTAACGGACGCACGAGATTAAAACGTACCCCTTCGCACAGATCCAACGGCGTCGATTAAATCGCACGAGGGATTAAATCCGGGCCGTTAGATCTGGATCGCACGGCGTGGATCGAATCCGACACGGCACGGGTACTCGACCCGTGCCGGTCGTCTTCTCCGACGACAGCGAGCGGGCCAGCGGCCACGGCGAGCGACGACGATCGAATCTAAGGCCTAAAACGGAACGAGGGTGCCATGGGGATCACGGGGGTACCCTTGCGGTGACGAACGGTCGATGGAGCTAGGCCGGCGACGAGCGGAGGCGGTGGAGGCGTTCGGGTCCTTGGCGGCGACGGCGATCCGGCGAGGTTCGTCGAAGACGGAGTGGTGGTCGGCGTTGGGGAGATCCTTGCGGTTGCAGCGGTGCGGTCGGCGACGGCGGAGGGGGCCTCCGACGACGGCGATCGACGGCTGGAGGTCGGGCGGCGGTGTTGCGCTAAAGACCGAATGGGGGCGCTCTGTTTGGTCTGAGTTCAATTGGACGCGTGAACTGAGTGCGGCGGGGGTGAGGGGTTTATATAGGGTCGTCGGCGAGGGATAACGGGCGACGAATACAAGGAAAGCCGAGGGGGGGATTAGTTCGCCGGCGATGGCTCGGCCAAGCACGCGTAGCGGTGATCCCGTGGCGTAAAGGCGCTGTTTAACGGGGGGAAACGGTCGACGCGACGCGGGGGACCGAGTAATGGCGACGATTTAATGCGGGACGGGCCGGCGAGGCGGATCCAAGGGCGAGGTCATCGGCCGGCGCGATTTGGTTGTCGGTGGCGCGAGGTTGAAGACGGGACTGACGAGTGGGGTCCACTGGCCAGCGAGCGCGGACGAGCGAGGGAGGCAGCTGACGGGTGGGACCGGGCAGTCGGGTGCGCGCGCGAGGGGAAGAAATCGGCGCCAACAGGTGGGGTCGGCTTGTCAGCCTAAGGCAGCGCGAGGTAACGGGCTGGGCCGGCTGGGAGAGAGAGAAGGGAGGGGGAGGGCCCAACACTGTTCTAAAAGCATTTCTGAATAAAAATAATTCCAAGAAATAGATTAAAATATTAGGGATACTTCCAAGGTTGGTAAAAATCTATAAAAACTCCCAAAATTATATTTTGGTCTTAGGAGCATATACAAAAAGTTTCACCTCTTAATTTGGCCATCTACTATATGTTGTAGTTCAAAAGGGTATAAAGGAGTATTAAAAGCATTTTCAGAAATATATATATTCCAAGAAATTGAATTTAATAATATTTTTATTGTTTTGGAAATTTGGGGTGTTACAAACCTATCCTCCTTACAAGATCGAGATTGGAACGTTACTCGAATAACTCGGGGTATTGGGCTTTCAGTTCGTCTTCTTTTTCCCATGTAGCTTCTTCGGCGGGGTGGTTGTTCCACTAAACCTTGCAGAAGCGAACTACACGACTTCTGGTTACTCGTTCTTTGGTTTCCAAGATCTTGATGGGTTTCTCTATGTAGGTCAAGTCTTCTTGGACATTGAGCTGCTGTAGATCAGCTTGCTCGGTGGGTACGCGAAGGCACTTTTTCAGTTGAGAGACATGGAACACATCATGAACTCCTGCCAAGGATGGAGGCAGTTCAAGCTGATATGCCACTTCTCCCTGTCGTCGGAGGATCTGAAAGGGTCCGACGTAGCGGGGTGCTAGCTTGCCTTTCATGTTGAACCTTTGAGTGCCTCGGAGGGGAGTGACTCGGAGATAGACGTAATCGCCCTCCTCAAAAGCTAGGTCCCTTCGACGGTTGTCGGCATAGCTCTTCTGTCGGGATTGGGCTGCCTTCAATCGGTCTCTTATGATCTTGACCTTCTCTTCGGCTTCCCTCAACAGATCTGTCCCAAATAGTTGTGACTCTCCGGTTTGATCCCAGAGTAACGGCATTCTGCACTTACGTCCGTAGAGTGCTTCGAACGGGGACATTTGCAGGCTGGCTTGATAGCTGTTGTTGTAGGAGAACTCCGCGTAGGGTAAGTTCTTGTCCCACATTCCGCCAAAGTCTAGAGCACAAGCTCTAAGCATATCCTCCAATATCTGGTTGACTCTTTCGGTTTGACCGTCAGTCTGTGGATGATAGGCGGTGCTAAAGTTCAGACGGGTGCCGAGTTCCTCTTGAAGGTTCTTCCAAAACTTGGAGGTAAACTGACTCCCACGGTTAGATACAATCTTCTTAGGAACTCCGTGAAGGCACACGATCCGGGTCATATACAACTCAGCCAACTTGGCGACGGTGTAAGTTGTCTTGACCGGAACGAAGTGGAATACCTTAGTGAGTCGGTCGACGATCACCTAGATAGAATCATTACCAGTTTGGGTCCTGGGCAGTCCCATGATGAAGTCCATTCCTATCTCTTCCCACTTCCATTCAGGGACCTTGAGAGGTTGAAGAAGTCCGGCAGGTCTTTGATGCTCTGCCTTGACTCGCCGGCATGTGTCGCACTTGGCCACATACTCAGCTATTTCTCTCTTCATGCTGACCCACCAGTATTTCTCTTTCAGGTCTTGATACATCTTCGTACTCCCGGGATGGATGGAGTATAAAGTATCGTGAGCTTCCTGAAGGATGAGGGTCTTCAATTTCGGCTGGTCGGGTACACATATCCGGTTTCCGAACCAAATGGTACCATGTTCGTCCTCGGAAAATCTTGGGGCTTTACCCTTCCTCATGTTCTGTTGGATTTCCAGGATGTCTGAGTCTTCTTTCTGCTTTTCTCGGATCTGGTCTATTAAGACAGGCCGAGACTCTAAGGCAGCGAGGTATGCTCGAGTGGTGATCCCTAGATTTAGCCTTTCCATCTCCTTGTAAAGTAAGGGAGCTTGGTCCTGAACCATGATGGCATTGCAGTACCCTTTTCGACTAAGGGCGTCTACCACCACATTCGCTTTGCCCGGATGATAATGGATGCCCAAGTCGTAATCCTTGATCAGTTCCAACCATCTCCTTTGCCTGAGGTTCAGATCTGGTTGGGTGAATATGTACTTGAGGCTCTTGTGGTCGGTGAAGACTCCACACCGATTTCCCACAAGGTAATGTCTCCATATCTTCAAGGCATGAACCATGGCTGCTAGTTCCAGGTCGTGGGTTGGGTAGTTCAGCTCATGCGGTCTCAGCTGTCGGGAGGCGTAGGATATCACCTTCCCATATTGCATCAAGACGCACCCCAAACCTTGGCGAGAAGCATCGCAGTAGACGTGGAAGTCCTTCTGGATGTCCGGCAGAGTCAAGATCGGGGCTGACACTGAGCTTCTTCTTGAGGGTTTGGAAGCTTTCTTCGCAATCTGGGGTCCATTCAAACTTCACTTCCTTTTGAAGTAGTCGGGTCATCGGCTTGGCGATCTTGGAAAAATTCTCGATGAACAGGCGGTAGTATCCGGCCAATCCGAGAAAACTCCGGATCTCGGTCACGGTTGTGGGCTGCAACCAGTTGGTTACGGCTTCCACGGTGATGGGGTCCACTGCTATTCCTCCGGCAGATATAACATGGCCGAGGAATTTCACCTCAGACGACCAAAATTCGCATTTGCTGTATTTGGCGTACAGTTGTTGTTCCCTTAGCTTTCCGAGGGTCAGACGGAGATGTGTTTCGTGTTCTTCCTTGGTCTTGGAGTAAATGAGGATGTCGTCGATGAACACCACGATGAAATTATCCAAGAACTCCATGAATACATTGTTCGTCATGTTCATGAAAAATGCCGGGGCATTCGTGAGTCCGAACGACATCACTGTATACTCGTAGAGTCCATAGCGGGAGGTGAAGGCAGTCTGGGGTATATCCTCCTCTCTAATCCTCAATTGATGATACCCTGACCTAAGGTCAATCTTGGAAAACACTGAGGATCCCTTCAGTTGATCGAACAGATCATCGATCCACGGCAGAGGATACTTGTTCTTGATGGTTACATCGTTCAAGGCCCTATAGTCCACGCACATCCTTTTGGTCTTGTCCTTCTTCAAGGCAAAGATGACCGGTGCACCCCAGGGTGAGGTACTCGGTCGGATGTACCCTTTTTGCTCTAGGTCTTCGATGTTGGCCTTGACCTCGGCTAGTTCGTTGGCGGCCATCCGATACGGACGCTTGGAGATTGGAGTGGTCCCGGGGACAAGTTCGATCCTGAATTCGATGTCCCGCTTGGGAGGCATTCTCGGTAGATCTTCAGGGAAGACGTCCGCGAACTCCTTGACTATGGGTACCTCTTCAAGGGCCAACGAGTGGAGGGATGCACTGAGTGGCTTGCGACTGGTCATCCGAAAGGTAACGACCTCGCCTTCTGGGTTGGTCACCGTGACAGACTTGTTGGCACAGTCGATCACACCTTTATGCTTCATCAACCAATCCATCCCTAGGATGAGGTCGAGTCCGGTGCACTTTATGAGGACTGGTTCTGCCCGGAATGATACTCCTTGGATGTCGATTTGAACCTTAGGGCTGTACAAGCGGGCTAAGGCACTATTGCCGGGAGTGGTGATCATCATGGGAAGGGGTAGAGGAAGCGCGTCTAGTCCGTTTGTTTTCACAAAGTCTTCCGAGATGAAAGAGTGCGTTGCTCCAGAGTCAAATAATATTACGGCCGGTACGGAATTCACAGTAAACGTACCGAGCACGACTTCAGGGGCCTCCTGAGCTTCCTCTGCGTTGATATGGTTGACGCGGGCGCGAATTTCCTAGTTGGGTGCCGCGCCTTGGGGCTGCTTGGGGTGGGGACACTGGTGTGAATAGTGCCCTTCCTTGCGGCAGTCGAAGCAGACGATCGGCCTCCCTTGACGATCCTTCAAGATCGGGGCCTTGGCGGCTGACGTCGGCTGAGCGGCCAGAGCTGGTGGAGCGGGGCGATGATGCCCGGCGTTGGATCCGCTGGCGGCGTGAGGTGGCCTGTAGGCATGCCGAGGATGGTAGGCTGGCGCTGGCGGCGGAGGGGTGAAGCGGGGCCTCTGGGAGTTCGCCTGTTGATGCTTGAAGGCGATCATCTTCCTCTTCTTGAGGTCTAGCTTGTTTTGCTCAGTCTCTTGGACGAGCGCTTTGTTGACTAGCCACTGGAAATCGGCGTAGTCGGTGGCGACGAGCTGGATGGACAGCTCATCCTTAAGTCCCCGGAGGAACTTGGCTTGGCGGAGAGCGTCGGTGCGCACTTCCTCCGGTGCGTAGCGGGCGAGGTGGTTGAACTCATGGAGGTACTCCATGACGGTCCTGTTGCCTTGTTGCAGGTCGCGGAACTCCTGCTGTTTCACCGCGATGACACCGGCGGGGACGTGGGCAGCGCGAAAGGCGATGGTGAACTCCGCCCAAGTCACCACGTGGTCCTCTGGCTGGGACTCACGATAGTTGTCCCACCATTCAGCGGCGGGACCCTGAAGCTGGTGAGTGGTGAAGGCCACTCGCTCCCGGTCGGTGCAGGGGAGGAGGTCGAGCTTCTTCCCTATGGTGTGAAGCCAATCTCCGGCCTCCATCGGGTTGGTGGTGCTCGAGAAGATGGGCGGGCGCACGCGCAGAAACTCCGAGAGTTGTGGAGCGGGCGCGGGTGCTGGTGCGCGAGGGGCAGGTTCCACATTCTGCAGACGGTCCAACTGAGCCTGTTGGTTCTGCATTTGGGTGAGGAGGGCGGTGATCAGTTGGTTCTGGTTCGCCATCATTTCCGCCAAGGTGGGGTGGTTGGCGGAAGGCGACCCAGACTGACGCGGGCCCGTTGCACCCCAGTTGGGCACAACACCCTCGGGCGCATCGCGGCTTCCTCCTGCTCCGTTGTTGGAACCGGTGTTCTGGTGGTCGGCCATCTTCTGAATAGTGATAAGGCAAAAGATGACGAAACAATAATACAACCAAAAATATCATATAAGATTCAAGCACATAAATGGGGTGGTAGAAATTGTTCATTACAATCAAGTTTTTATTCTACCCACAACACACTCGTCGTGGGTAGCACCACATACAAAATCATGCTTTTTGTTTGAATAGCGACTCCTAACGCCTACTCGCCACCGGAGGCGGTCTCCGTGCTCTCGGAACCACGAGTATGCGGCTCCAGAGGGACGGTGGGTTCGAGAAAATTCTCGATGATGGAGTCGGAGACGAGGCTGGGGCGTGGTGTAGGGGCGCTGGTGGAGGGTCTGGCGGGGGAGGGTCGTGGCGGGATCCTCTTGGGGCGAGGGAGGGGCTCACGGATGGGCTTCTTCTTACTGGGAAGAAGAGGAACCATCTCCGCAATATCCTTCTGCAGCTGTATAATCTTGTGCTGCAGCTCGCCGTTCTGTTGGATCAAGTTCTTCATTTCTTCACGAAGGAACTCAACCGCCTCATGGTGCTCGTCGGCGTCGAGCACCGCCTCGGTGTGGAGATCATCCATGGCCTGTAGAAGACGCGACTGCCGGGCCATGACCGGATCACGCACAGAGTGAACTCCGAGGTAGATGCTACGGTGGGCTCCGGGAGTACGCTTCGGCACGAGCCGGAAGGATGAGTTCTGAAGACGATCGTCGTAGATCATCCTCAGCTCCATAAGGGCCTGGAGGGTGACTCGCTGGCACACGACGTCGAACGTCGGGCCTCCAAGGGCGGTGGTGTAGGGAGGCAGGTGCTCTCCGGAGCCGTGGACGGTGAGGGAGACGTCGCAAGGCCCGGCAAACTCGTCGGGGTACACTCCTTGAAATTCGGGTTCGAAGAGGAACCCGAGGAAGGTGAGCATCATACGGAGCTCCCGGACGAAGCCCTCGTAGTGGCGGCAGTAACTGTGGACTTGGTAGACTGGCATCTACAAAACAGCAAGTTGAATAAAGTGAGGAGAGGAACAAAGTTTATAAAGTAGATTTTTGAGAAATAATTCCCTGTGGCTAATGGCTAGGCGGGTCTGTTTGGCTTCCTACAGTCGAGTCGGCTCTGATACCATCTTGTAGCGCCCCGATGTAACAAATCGAGACATTATTGAATTTCCAAAGAAAAACAATAATACAAGAGGTTCATCATGCGACAACGTACATACGACAATATCCATGGTACGCAGACCATATTTATTACATCAAAGTCTTAGTAAAAACAGTAATAAAATAATTAAAAAGCGGCATGACGAACTTCTTCTTCAGGATCTTTCTTCTCGACTGGGTCGCTACTCCAGACCGTCCTCAAAGTAAGCATCCTCTGTGGGGTCCAACGGGTATGAGTACAAAAAGTACTCAACAAGCCACCGCAAATGCAAATAGTAATGCAGGGTAATAAACAAGGAAGGATAATGGGGTCAAAGTGCGGAAAAGTACATTTACAATTATTGCATTTAATGTAATCACATTTTATTGTACGGAAAAGTAAATATGAGTATCAACATCACCATCTAACTCGAGGAGTACGTTTTACCTCCTCGCACAACAGTCCTTACATGCCAAATCATCATGCACATACATATTCAAAGTAAACTAACTGTGGGATGTCACGCATCCCGCCCTTGACCGTGGGCTCGGCTTTTCGAAAAGATTTAAGACTCTGATCAGAGATGTACTACTGTACCCACAAGGCACGCACTCATCCCAAACGAGATGACCCATACCACGGGAACTCGTGCCAAAACCTCAGCATGAAATGTTCCAAGCGATAACCACCCGCTCTAGGTTTCGCCGGCGCGCCGGGCCGCATCTCGGCTAACGTCGCACCCCCTTTTGCGCCACATTGGTACAAGTCACCCGCAGATGCAACTTGACCCATCTCCAAATGGTGGCCTCGGTTTGGAACAATCCATACCTTAGTTAGGACTTACCCACTAGACTTGTGGTTAGTACGTAAGTGTATTGCAACGGATCCCTCAGACCGGTCCTTATAGTGCCCCGGGTGCTACCGACCAATGCCCTAGCTTGCACCCGGAACCCACCATGCATACACTCACAACCAATACTCATCACCAACAGAAATCCAAGGATAAGAAGTAACGGGGATCATATAATAGAACCATTTTACTACGACTCATTTTTATCCTATAGCGATCGTGTCAATACATTGGACACTAGCTAATAACATTAACCATATGGTGACAAGGAAGTTAGGCGAGATAGCATGGCTTGGGTTGCACATCAAGGTCGGGGGATCCTAAATAAATATAATGTAAGGGCTTTCATTGGACTAATGCACATATATAACCTATGTGTTTTAGCGATAGCTTAATCAAACATGGGTTCAATATGCTCAAGAGATTGGTTTGGTGACTTGCCTTGTTCAGCAAAAGGAGAGGGAGGGACTTCGGGGAAGTACTCCGGCTCCTCGACGGCGTCGTAGTCTTTTCAATAATAATAAAATAAAATAAACACAACATTCGATATAAACAATGTAAAATCACACAACAAGCATATGGATTTAAGTTGGTTGGATTTTAGAGAGGATCAGTTGTTAAGGTTCTGAAATTTATTTCATAAATAACTTTAAAGGGATTAAAATGAAAAGTTGTCCCCTTTTTTTAAAAGAGGTGTTTAAATGGGAATAGTTTCATATTAAGTTTCCTAATAAGTTTTGAAATGAAAAGTTCATGGTAATTTGGTGATTTTCAGTACATGAACAGAAATGGAATAAATACAAATTTTTCTGAAGTCTAAATATTTGAATTTAGATTTTAATCCTAAGGGCATTTGAATACCTATTTAAATAAACATGAAAAATTCAAAGTAAACCTACTGTTTTTATTGCATAAACATGTAGAGAATAATATTATGAATTTTCTGAAAGTGAAATGGCAATTTTTAGAGTTCAAATGCACCAGATATGAATTTTACAAGTTTAAAAGTATTTCTGAAATTCATTTTCAATTTTTAAATCCCTCGGGTCCACGGTGAGCCAGGCCCACGATGAACCCGCGCACTGTGCGCGTGCGCCGGGTCGGTCTGGACCGTTGAATCTAGATCCAACGTGCGTAGGCGAGGCGGGGCGCATAAGTTGACGTGGACGGCTGAGATTAAAACATCGAACCGGTACGCGATGGACGATCCAGATTAAACGCGGGTTTTAAAGATTAACGGACGCACGAGATTAAAACGTACCCCTTCGCACAGATCCAACGGCGTCGATTAAATCGCACGAGGGATTAAATCCGGGCCGTTAGATCTGGATCGCACGGCGTGGATCGAATCCGACACGGCACGGGTACTCGACCCGTGCCGGTCGTCTTCTCCGACGACAGCGAGCGGGCCAGCGGCCACGGCGAGCGACGGCGATCGAATCTAAGTCCTAAAACGGAATGAGGGTGCCATGGGGATCACGGGGGTACCCTTGCGGTGACGAACGGTCGATGGAGCTAGGCCGGCGTCGAGCGGAGGCGGTGGAGGCGTTCGGGTCCTTGGCGGCGACGGCGATCCGGCGAGGTTCGTCGAAGACGGAGTGGTGGCCGGCGTTGGGGAGATCCTTGCGGTTGCAGTGGTGCGGTCGGCGAGGGCGGAGGGGGACTCCGGCGACGGCGATCGACGGCTGGAGGTCGGGCGGCGGTGTTGCGCTAAAGACCGAATGGGGGCGCTCTGTTTGGTCTGAGTTCAATTGGACGCGTGAACTGAGCGCGGCGGGGGTGAGGGGTTTATATAGGGTCGTCGGCGAGGGATAACGGGCGACGAATACAAGGAAAGCCGAGGGGGGGATTAATTCGCCGGCGAGGGCTCGGCCAAGCACGCGTAGCGGTGATCCCGTGGCGTAAAGGCGCTGTTTAACGGGGGGAAACGGTCGACACGACGCGGGGGACCGAGTAATGGCGACGATTTAATGCGGGACGGGCCGGCGAGGCGGATCCGAGGGCGAGGTCGTCGGCCGGCGCGATTTGGGGGCTGTGGCGCGAGGTTGAAGACGTGACTGATGAGTGGGGTCCACTGGCCAGCGAGCGCGGACGAGCGAGGGAGGCAGCTGATGGGTGGGGCCGGGCAGTCGGGTGCGCGCGCGAGGGGAAGAAATCGGTGCCGACAGGTGGGGTCGGCTTGTCAGCCTAAGGCGCGCGAGGTAACGGGCTGGGCCGGCTGGGAGAGAGAGAAGGGAGGGGGAGGGCCCAACACTGTTCTAAAAGCATTTCTGAATAAAAATAATTCCAGGAAATAGATTAAAATATTAGGGATACTTCCAAGGTTGGTAAAAATCTATAAAAATTCCCAAAATTATATTTTGCTCTTAGGAGCATATACAAAAAGTTTCACCTCTTAATTTGGCCATCTACTATATGTTGTAGTTCAAAAAGGGTATAAAGGAGTATTAAAAGCATTTTCAGAAATATATATATTCCAAGAAATTGAATTTAATAATATTTTTATTGTTTTGGAAATTTGGGGTGTTACACTTCTCCTGTAGCTACTTTGGAGTGATCAGCATATAAACACTTTAAGAGTACTCCATCAATAGTTTGGCGATATAATACATCATCTAGCAACACAAATTTAAGCGCTTGTCGCTGAACTTTCCGATCTACCCTTTGAGTGAGATTTATTAAATACTAGATGATTGTGATTCTCCAATCATCATCATCGACATCCAGAGGGTTTGCTAACTCCTTTCCTAGAGTGATGTCTAAATTTCAAACTTTGGAGTGCCCCCAAGGCCTTTCCTGTTCCTGCCGAAGGCTGACTGGATCGGTCGTGCGGAGCCAATCAGATTGAAGCCTCCTACCGGAGGGGTCCGGTTCCCGAAGACTTCTGCCGTCTAGAAGGCTTTGGTACAAGGGCTCTGGTGTGCAGGACCCTTCGGCGGATGAAGTGCTCCAGCACAAGGATTCTAGCACACCACACCCTTCGATGATCGGAGAGGTCTGATCCAGAGGGTCCAGCAGGCCTCGCACTAGCCCAAAGTTTCTGGCTTCGGTAGTGAGTCCAAGCATTGACTTTTTCTGTATAGAATTTTTTCCTCTCCTAACTTGATAGGAAAATTCTTGCTGAGCCAAATCATTTGCAATTGAGTTGGATTCTCTTGACAGATGATAAATTTTAAAGCCGTTGAAAGTGGCAACTATGTCTAAACATTTATCCAAGTAACTATTTAGCAAGCCATTAAAACATTGAGCACTTTTAGCTACTTGTTGTACTACTAATAAAGAATCACCATGCGCATGAATATGTTTAGCACCTATGGATTCTAGCAATTCAAGCCCTAGCGATAAATCTTCATATTCAGCTTGGTTATTAGTAGAGGGAAATTCTAAACGGGCCGAGGTTTCAAAGTGCATTTTACTAGGTGATATGAGAACTACCCCGATACCTTGGCCATTCTTTCAAGTTGAACCATCAAAATAAAGTTTCCATGGCACTACCTCAATTAGAGCAATATCGTCACCCCAATTGACGTCTATGTGGTGATCAACTATAAAATTGGCGACAATTTGGCCTTTCATAGCCTTTAGAGGTTCATAAGCCAAATCATATTCAATCAAAAGCGTAAGCCCACTTTCCAATTCTTCCACTTAGAATCGTCTTTTGCAACATGTATTTTCTGACATTGGTTTGGAAAGCGACAATACATGTAGTAGGAATAAGATAGTGACATAATTTTGTACACGCGTAATAAAGTGATAAACACAAACGTTTCACAAACACGTACCTGGTTTCAAGCCATATTACCGCATCCTATCAAAAGAAACTTTCAAATCGGCTAAGTGGTTTCTCATAGCATCCGATTTGATCACAACATCATCTATGTATACTTCTAACATAACTCCTAGCAAGTCATGAAAGATCAAGTTCATAGCACGTTGATATGTAGCGCCGGTGTTCTTTAAACCAAAAGTCATAACGATCCAATCAAACAAGCCGATAAAACCAGGACATCGAAAGGTTGTCTTGTAGACGTCCTCTTCGACCATAAAAAATTGATTATAACCAGCGTTTCCATCAAGAAAACTTAGTACCTTGTGTCCTGAAGCATCGTTGATTAACATGTTAGCTATCGGCATGGGATACTCGTCCTTTGGAGTGGCTTTGTTTAAATCCCTAAAATCAATGCAAACTCGTATTTTGCCGCTCCCCTTCTTCTCTACAGTTACAATGTTAGCGACCCATTCGGCATACCTACATGGCCTAATTAAAGCGACGAGGGGGCTGTTTATAAGGCCTAAACCCGGTTTTAATAGGTAGCCGATGCTCCACGAGCTCACGGCTTAATCCGGGCATCTCACTATACTCCCATGCGAAACAATCAACGTACGACCGAAGCAACTTTATTACTTCGGCCTTTTCATCAGCTTGTAAATTCTAGTTTACAAAGGTCGGCCTTGGGGTCATACCATTGCCTATGTCGACTTCTTCTCAAGGGTCGGATGACGCAAAAACTTGTCCTAACTTCTCTACTTTGCAAAAGTATTCAATGGCCATGGAAATACCATCTTTAGAAGACCGATATTTCTCTACGCGTGAATTTAACCAATCAAGATTATTTTTGCTAGACATGACCACTAATTTAGAAATAGCCATGCTACACCAGTTGGTTTTACATACACGGGTACAAAATGTCCCTCGGATACGCTGACGAAGTCGTAATATAAAAGGTCCCTACCTGATAAACACTCTACTTTGTTGTGGATAGTGTCGATGGACATATCGGCCAATGCTACCTAGGCCGAAGTGTCTACTGGTATGACTTCTACGTCATCGCTGTCCCACTATATCAGGCATTGGTGCAAAGTACAGGTAATACAACAATTCAAGTGAATCTAGTCACGCCCGAGTAGCACGCTGTAGTTACCTTGCACGTCGACGACGAAAAATGTTGTTGGCAAAGTCTTGTTACCTACTGTTAATTCCATGGAGAGTACGCCTTTCGCCTCGGAACTCTCACCGTTGAAGCCATTGAGCATTAGGTTAGTTTTCTTTAAGTCTTCCTCGCCCTTGCCAAGCTTCTTCAATAGAGAGTAAGGCATTGAGTTAAAAGTGGCGGCACCGTCGACAAGCATCCTGGAGATCGGTTTCTCAAAAATAGCATTGCGTGGGCTAAGGTTCAATTGGGCGACTTTGGCCTCGCCTTGTGGTAGAGCAAACTCGACAGGTAGCATGACGATGTTGATGTCCATTGCCTGAGGTGCGGGCCCCTCGGAGACGGGCATGTAGTCTTCATCAAGCATGTCGTCGTCATCGCTTAGACTAGGAGCCGTGTTAGTTATCTCAACCGGTTTGATCCTCCATACCTATCTTGCAGTGGGCTGAGGGCGGATCTCCTCAAAGATAGTGTCTCTTTCATCCTCGGCCTTTTTCTCATGCATCTCCTATGCCCGTAGGCGTTGTAGATGCCTTTTCTGTGATTTGGACATGCTCGGAGGTGCCCAAGATGGTTGTGGCTTAGTACTGGGCGCTACCATTCTGTTTATTTGATTTTTGGCCAAAGGGGTATCACCCATGTCGGCCTCACGTGTTTCATAATCGGAGGACACTTTGCTGCAGACCCTATCGGTCAGATTGGCCTTGCTCGGCCGATCAGACCAAGCTCCAGTGCTGGCCTCGGCTAGACTAGGGGACTTACCTCCATTGGGCTTCGGCGAGGGGGCCTTCGGGATTGGGACTTCCTGAGACCCTACTTTGACTGTGATTTCTTCAAACTCCCTCTCCTTCGCCTCTTTGCGTCCATCTCCCTTGGCTCCATCCTGTGTGAGTCGATTCGGAGGTACCATAGACAGCCTGTGGACGATGTCTCTCTTTGTCGTGTCTGTTTTTCCTTGCTAGTTATAATAACCTGAAGGGAAGCATGAGGAAACATTATACTGCGAAGGGTACTCGGGGGGCGAAGTGTACGAAGCCCACAGGGTCCCTGCCCAATTGTACGGTGGAGGCATTGGTGGCTCCAATGGCTTCGCCCACTTCGAATCAAACCCATTGCCCGGAGGGGGTCTCGGCCATGTCGAAGGTATTTCAGGCCATACTAGCGAAGGGTCCTGCCAGGCCGGAGGTATGTTCAGCCATTGTGGGTCAAAGCCTCCCACCGAGGGTTCGCCCAGAGCAGAGTTGAGCCTAGCCATTGGGGTCCGAACTCATTGTATGAAGGGTTCGGCCATTGAGACCCGAACTCGACGTGCGGATGATTCGGTCACTAGGGTCCGAAGCCACTATGTGGAGGGTTCAGCCACTGTGGTCTGAAGCCGTTGTGCGGAGGGTTCGGTCACTATGGTCCGAAGCCATCCTCTGACTACCTTGGCCCCTTCGGCTGTCTTAGCTTTTTTGCGCGGGGGCCTATTTCCTTGGCTTTTTCCTAATGTTTGTTCAACAACATCTGATATGTCACCTTCGGCTTCTTGCGAGCCCTAGCCGAAGGAGATGTGCTAACATTCCTCTTCCACACTCCTACTTCAGGGTTCTTTGGTACGAGTGTGTGTGCATGATTCTCCAATAATGACCGCTTCCCCTTAGTTGACTCGGCCTGCTCTGGCAGAATCAGTACTCTCTTCTAATTGAGGTCGACGATGTTCATGGGAAAGGGGTCTTTGTCCAGCTTCATCTTTGGACTAGGGTCTATTATCAATTTTCCTTCTTCTATGACCGATTGAACCTGTCGACGAAAAACACTGCAGTCATTAGTATAACGGGAATGTGAATCATGCCACTTACAGTAGGGGCGTTTCTTCAGCTCGTCGGCGGACGGAATGACTTGACCTTTAGGTAACGTGAGAAGCTGGTTCTTCAAGAGAAAATCAAATATTTTATCGCACTTAGTTATATCAAATGAGTATTTGACTTCGCTAGGCCGACTCTTGGTAGGAGACGGTCGTAGTTCAGAACAAGTGACAGGTTTACTCTTAGCATTCCAAACCCATTTGGCCGCATACATGTCATCTGAATCTTCTGCCTCCTCTAATTCTTCCTCGTCGGAGTGCTCCATGATGTGGATTTCAACCCTAGGCTTTTTAAATGTTTTAATGAACCTTTTATCCTTCGCTCGGCCTTCCTGGACCAGAGCCTGTTGTAAGACTTGGCTGACTTCTAAAAAGTTTTGGCTGTCTAGCCTCTCTCTAATCTCGGAACACAACCCATTGAAAGCTAGATCCGCCAAATCCCTTTCTGAAATATTGAGACTAAAACATCGGTTTCTGGTATCTCTAAAGCGCTTGATATACTCAGAGACACTCTCGCTGGATTTCTGTTTAACCGATGTCAAGTGTGAAAGCCTAAGTGCTGTCTCACCCATATAAAAATAATCATGGAACTTTTGTTCTAATTCAGCCCATGTTTGGACAGAGTTTGGCGGGAGCACCGAAAACCAAGTGAAAGTAGTGTCGGATAGGGAAAGAGAAAATAGTCTAAGTTTTAAAGCATCCGACCCACTAGCTTCTCTACACTGTGATAAGAACTGTATGACATCCTCTAGTGTGGTTTTGCTACCCTCACCATCGAACTTGGTGAATTCAGGGACTCTATAGCCGCGAGGGTATGGTATAGTGTCGAAATGGTCGGGGTACGACTTCTGGTAAACCCTAGCCTGACCCCTAGGCACGAAGCCGGTGCACTCCCTAAATAGTACGCAGATTCACTCCTCTATGTCGTCTTGGCCTACAACATGCGTGCGTCTTTCATGGGCGGCGTGACACGTGGCGGTATGTCGGCGTGTCAGCCATGGGGGTCCTCCTCATGCGCTAGCTCGGGATGTATGACATGTTCGAGCCTATGTGTTTGCGCATGCAGCTCGAGTAACGTGGCAAAAACTGGCGCGTGCGTAGGTGGAGTTGGCGCATAGAAGGCAGTGTTAGTTTGGTGAGGGCTTGTCTTGGCCGTATATGCTGAGGTCAGAGACATGATGGACTTGCCAGTACTACCATCGGTTCTGCTGTAGATACGATTCAATAGAGGTGCACTAGCGATTGGAGTTGGAGGAACGGCCTCAGTAAAGCCGAACCTTCTAAGTGTCACCTCTACTTGAGAGCTAACTGCCGAATCTAAGCGGTTGGCTAGCGAAACGCTAACAGCTTGATCTACTAATGCGGATATTTTTTGCTCAATCCCTAAAGAAGATAAAGGAGGCGATGTTGGTGTTACCTGGGTCGGAGCGAGGTCGGGGACGTTGACGTCACGCTTGATGAAGCCTGCGCGTGTCTTGACGTAGTTTCCAAGCATGAGGTCCTATAGCACTTTCATCTTTGCCTCGATTTCTCCTCGGTCCTCTTCGGGGATGTCTTCAAGGGTAGG
Organism: Zizania palustris; assembly: GCA_019279435.1. Taxonomy (NCBI): domain Eukaryota; kingdom Viridiplantae; phylum Streptophyta; class Magnoliopsida; order Poales; family Poaceae; genus Zizania; species Zizania palustris. Next base: position 10,203,609 of record JAAALK010000284.1, read on the forward strand.
CGTCATGATGTTGCGGTTGTCGATATCTGCGCCCCCATGGGATCCATCGGTGATGTAGTAGTCATCATAGATGTACCCACAACCAATGTAGATGTACTCGTCATGTTGGCGTAGCCTTCCCTAGCGGAGTCGCCAAAAAGTGTGTTGACACGAAAACGTGCCCCCACACTTGGGTCAGTTCGATGATCCAAAAGTGTGCGGATACTTAGGGACAAGCCTAATCATAACAAAACACTGATGTCGCATTTCGACTACCCTTAATAGTGGCAAGGGGGTGGAGTCACCAGGTAATCAGATCACAAGCAAATAATCCAATTAGCCGAAAATAAATATATTAAATAAAATAAATCAGTCAGCTGAACGGAGCATAACTGATTTGAAGTGTACTGTGCGAAGGGTTCACTAAAGGGGGGGCCTTCGGCGTTTGATGCGAAGGGTATCGCCGAGGGTATTCTTTGACATTCGGATCGATCTGGCCAAAGGTAGGCTCCGAACAGATCTCGACGTGAAATCACCTCTGAACAGCTGGGTCCAGTGCGAGGACTCTGACACGACGCAAATATTCTAGCACAATGCCCTAGCGTGACTCTGTCCGGCACAAAGTATAGGCATAGCGAAGCCTGACGCGATGAAGCCTGCTGCGGAGCATGCTGGCGTGTGGGACTTGGTCAAACCGACAACAGCGTGACGGATCCGGCACGGGTAGTCAAAGCAGGGTCCCGTCGAAGGGTTTTCTGTAAGCCTCCAAAACAAGCTTCCTTGCTCCGGACACCTCCAGCGAAGTGGCTCCGAGCGTAAAAACCTGCAACAGAACATAGATCAAGTGCTAATTCGGCCTGGCGACCGAATCTGCTAAGTGTTGCAATAGGGAAACGAAGGTAGCAATCCAATACGTAGATTAATGGATACTTCTCAGGTGAAGTAACAAGGCGATAGCAATCTGTTACGTAGATTAACGAGTACTTCACGAGCGATGTAACAAGTCTTACCACGGTTTCGGTGTGGCCGGTGGAGGGCTTCCAGGCAAACCCACGAAGGTTGCAGAAAAGTAAATAAAGATAAAGGTACGGTTCAAAGCTAGGGCTTTGTGATTGATTTGTGTTGGGGTATTTAATGAACCGGCCTCACCCCTATATTTATAGGGGCTAGTCTTCTTATCTCTAAGATTAATATGGTAGGATTCGACCTAATCAAACTTAGGGATAAAATTAGCTAGAATCAAACTCAAACTCTATCTCTGAAAATCAGCTCAAAGTGGGCCTTCGGCAGGGCCTACCGAAACATTCTCCTCGGGCCGAAGCTTCGGCGAGGTAGGCCTCCGAAGGCCTTCGGGTCGAAGGTAGCAGGCCGCCATGAGGCTTCCGAAGCCCAAGGCTCAATGCGCCTTTGGCCCTCTAGGGCTTCGGCCTGATCCAGGACTTGTGTATTTTTGGCCCAAATTACCAAAATTGATATTTTGACAATCTTGACCATTAATGCCATTTTTTGCTATCAATAGTAGTAACTCAGTCTTTGCTAGCATGCCGATAATCAGGACGATGTGCGTGCACCATATTGACCAGGAAAGGATGTTCATCAGCTTCTTTCCATCGTCAAACTTAATTCTACCTTGTTCCATGACCGTTTGAATATGTTGCCTGAACACTTTGCACTCGTTGGTGTGGTGCAACGGGGAATGGTGCCACTTCTAGTACTTTCTCTTCTCTAGTTCATCAACAGGCAGTATCACGTGGTTGGGTGGTAGCTGAATTTCTTTTTCTTTAAGGAGTAGATCAAATATCTTGTCAGCTTTATTAATGTCGAAATCATATTTCTCCTCCTTATCGGATGTCTTCACCCATGGACACATGATCGACATCTTATTTCTAGACCATTCGGCTAACCCGACTTTTGCATTGGTCTCATTGCCCTCGTCGGAATCCGAAGAGTATATCTGAGCAAGTGCAACCTTCTTTTGATACTTTTCCCTTCTTGTCTCATGGAATTGGCTCTCATGTTCCGATACCATTTGCACCCGATGTGAGAGACTCTCAAACTCTTGTGATGAGAATTTCTCTTTTATCGGGCTCAAGAGTCCTTGAAAAGCCAACTTTGCCAAATAGGTGTCAGTGAGGCTCAAGTTGTAGCATCTGCTGCGTATGTCCCGGAATCTCTGGACATATTCTTTTACCAACTTGTCCATTTTCTTTCGTACTTCCATTAAGTCAGTGAGCTTAATCTAATGCATACTGGCGAACAAATATTTATGAAACATTTTTTCCAAATCTGCCCATTCTCTGATAGAGTTTACCGATAATAATTAGAACCACATGAAGGTTGATCCAGATAATGACAATGAGAAGAATGAACCTTCAATGCCTCATCGGTTGATACCTCTCCACGTTGGGCAAGGAAATGACTGATATGTTCGATCGTACAGATCGAGTCTTGTCCTAAAAATTTGATGAAATTAGGTACATTGTATCGGTTTGGTAGTGGCACCCGATCGAACCACTCTGGGTTCGGCCGCCGATACATATATGTCTGGTATTTGGGCTTGCCCAAATTGATCTCGGATGACTTCAGTAATCTGATTCACCCAATCCTCCTCTTGCTGGCTCGGCATGGGGTACTTGTCCAGCTGAGCAGCACAACAACACTGTGCTTGAACTTCTCAGTGGTGTAGGGTTGCATTCCGTAGTATGCATTTTGATGGTACCCCTGGGGGATGCCATCGGGTGCCCCCCTTGGCGGCACGAGATTGGGAAGCGTGTTCCTTGCAATTCCGTATGTTTCTTGGGGTACTTCCTACTAGATTGGCCCTTGCGGAGCGGCCAAAGGCTGAAGTGGACACATGCTTCTCTTGAGGCCATACGCACTCTCCGTTGGATCCGGTCTCTCCATCCCTCGAGGTATAGGGAATGGTGACTGGGTTGTCATATTTCTTTCAAGACCGAACGAGGTGTTCGGTGGTTCTTACCTCATTGACCCTTGTGGCAGTGGTGTCGGCCGAGTATGGTGCGGGTTTTGGAGCAGACATGGCTAACTAATACGGAAATATGTTGGTCCTTGCGCCGATTCATGTGCCACGGTGCCATCAATAGTCTTCTTGATCACCCCATGCAGAGTACATTTGACTGATTGAGGAGGGCGTGATGGAGTGCATTATCGATGATCTCTTGAAAGCTGACCCGATGACTTCCATTCTGCTGGATAATCTCTCCAGTCAGGGATGGCTTCATCAATTGGTTTCTCTAGATGGGGCCAGTTCGGGTCATGCCAAAGGACTCGAGGCACAACTTCTGGTATTCATCAACGTGCTTCTGTACCTGTACTTTCTATTCATCTATAAATACTTCCCACATGTCGGGAATGCTTTTGTTGTTTTTGAGTTCACCCGCCATGGATGAGTTGTTGGATATGTCCCACCGGGCATGCCAAAAAGCGTGTTGGTGTTGTTTTTGGTCACACGCATGGAGTAGGAGGTCTGCTTAACTCCAGTGTAGGTCCTACAATCTTAGAAGGTTATGAGCGTGCCAATCAGTTTGACCCTGCAATTGATAAGGAACAAAGGAAAGTGTTAGTAGCAATGCCAATTAGGGGTTGGTCTTGATGTTCCTGGGCTTCTAATTGACTCATTTACGCATTAAAGTCGTTAGGATTTAATTATAGATTAAAACAACCTGAAACAGATCAATATGGTTCAGACTCGGACAGGTTCGGCTAGACCAGCCTTATAGGGCCAATTAGACCAAAGTGGGGCCCTTCAGACCGATGGTACATGGCCGGTCAGATCGGCCTGTGCCAGGAATTACAAATGTTCTGTCCAAATTACCAATTTTGACTTTTTGATAATTTTCACCATTAATGCCATTTTTTCTATCAACAATAGCCTCATTAAGAAAACTAATACTATGTGTGCTAGACCCACTATCGATGATTCAAATCCTTGGTAGGTGAAGCTATTGGAAATAGCATAAATACTTAATTTTTTGAGGGAAAACTATCCTAGAAAGGTAATGTTCTCTAGCGCGCATGAAACATGCAAGAATAGTATGACATGAACATAAGTAAGCATCACATGCAACCATATTGACTACGACATAGTATGGCCCCTTCACATGGTCTCCATCTCGATGGCTCTAGTCATTGAGTGTGTGCTTCCGTCATCCATGAAATTTTACTAGCCTATCCAGCATAGCCTATACTAGTTACATGAGTCGAAGCATCACAAATCGACACGTAGGTCGCAAATTTATATCAGCCTTGGGTTGTAAATAACAATGACACGCAAGACATTTAATTTACATTCAAAGCATCTCATACATCACATTCAACCAAGGCCATATCAGTCACAACATTCTCTGCAAAACAAAGTTAGGCAAAGAATCTACAAGTGATTGATACCTGGATCTGAAAATCCTAGCTCAACAGACTTGGAATTTCAAATTCGGATGGATCAAAACTTCCGATCTATTAACCGAACTTTTGGCGGTAAATTGCTCTCTATATCAATTAAAAATCAACATCGAAACTTACGATCTGACATTAGAACTTCCGACAAAAATATTTACCTCTATCATGAATTCTGTTTAGCATCGGAACTTCGGATCTGACAGGCATCAGAGCTACCAATTTTCTGCGAATAGAAATAGATCTAATCTACTTTTCCAACATGTATCTCAATACATGAGGGATCCAGATCGAACACTATGCACATAGGATCTGATATCACTGTTGGGGTACAGGGAAGCTACACTAGTCAGCAAATTCAAAATTTTCACCCCAAACCGAAGAACCATGCGCGTGAGGGATCATAGATCGGTACCTTCTACCACAAGATGTGCTAAGTGCAACAGAACTTCCGATCAGGCCATTTTTTCCCGATCCAAATCGGAACTTCCGGTTTCAACTCTCTCTTATCGGAACTTCTGATACCATATCAGAACTTCCGATTTGAGTTGAGCTCTCTGTTTTGCAAACAATAAATCATCAGAACTTCTGATACCATATCAGAACTTCCGATTCTAGTTAAGTTCTCTATTTCGCAAACAATAAATCATCGGAACTTCTGATACCTTGTCGGAACTTCCTATTCAAGTCGAGATCTCTAGTTCAAAATCAGAAAATAATCAGAACTTTCGATCCAACCGGAATTTTCTTGGGCATACTTCCTTCACCAACACCTATAGCTATCATCCGTTTTTTCCTCTGACTGGCATGCACACAAGAGTTGGCTCCCGAGTAGTGTCCGGGACTTCTCTGCTCAAGCCGGCACACCCAACCGGCACACTTCGCTCCACCATTCGCACTTCGTCCACAAGCCATGATGGTATAAACCACTATTTCTCTTTGCACTGTAATTGTTTGATGAAATTATTGCTTCATTGTTGAGTGTGCTTTGCCTTGTCTGTCAAGTGTTTAATCAAATTCCAATGAGCTTATACATCTAGTATTTGATTAAATGTCAATGAGCTTGTATGTCAAGTGTTCGTTTAAACGCATATGAGTACCAGGTGGGTGTCTTTTTCCATAGGCACTAGTGGTTCTTGTGAATGCAAATTTGTTTGATCTCTTATGTTCTTCTATCATCATCAATGAACCATTTCAATGATTTACTTCTTAAATTTCTTTGTGTGGAAGATATATCTTAGGCTTGTGTCGAGTTTTTCAAGATTTCTGACTTTTGAATTTGCTCCCATTCACCGCCCTCTAGTTGCTACTCTCGGTCATACATCCATTGCTCAATATTGGTGTGATCCATTGAATCAATAACGGCACAGATGTCTGTGAAATCGTGGAGCAAATTACTTGCATATATGCTTCTACAGTAATTAGAGGCACTGTCTATGCAACGGGTGTTGCTGCTTTTGAATTCTTTACTAGCAATAAATCATTAGATTTAATGAGCTATTATCAAGGGAGACTGCTTGAAATAGAGTTTTCATAGCCACAAAGTGTATGCAGCTTGAAGGAGAAAACTTTGCATTAACAATTGTGGAAATCTAAAAAACAACAGAGAAGAACCATTTTGCTACTTGCATGCAAATATTCTCTATTCTTAGACTACAGAAGTCACATGTGATTCTTGGCCATTCAACCCTCCACACAACAAGGCAACCGTACACTTTTTTTAGTTATTTTCTCATTCTATTGCATAACCAGAGACAATGAGGACGATGGTCCACTATCAAGGAGGACAATAAGATCCTAGAGTTATTTCTGTCAAAAACAACAAAAATACAACAGTATGCAAGATTTGTGTGTTGTGATGACTCCTCTACATATGGTGGCCATCCTCATAGTTGTACTGCTAGTGATAACATCATCTATTGAGAGCGTCGTTGCCAATGGGATCTTTCAGGTACAGCGCAAATTCCCCTCTCCAAGGGAAACGATTGCAAAACATAGTTTAGGATGGTCACATGCTCATGATAGGAATCGCCATGCTCGTGCCCTAGCCGCTACTGACATCCCACTTGGCGGACTTGGCCTCATCAACTACAGCGGGTCCGTGTCAATCCACTATTGTCTATGTTAATTTTTGTTTTGTTTATTAGCTGGTAAAGGACTGATGGAACTCGATATAGATTATACTACGCTAAAATCAGGATTGGGACACCGCCTCAGCGGTACTTTGTTCAAGTGGATACTGGTAGTGACATTTTCTGGATTAATTGTGTATCCTGCTACCAATGCCCCCGCGAGAGTGACCTTGGGGTAGGAATTTATATTGTTTCTCTCCATCAGTTGCAAACTTTGTCAGACTTGAATGTTTTGGTCCATGTAGATGTGAAATTCTGAATTTCAATTCTTTGTCGGGGCATACCCTTGTATGCAGTTCAACCTAACGTTGTATGACCCCAAAGAATCATCGACTGCTGACTGGGTACAATGCAAAAATGAGTTCTGCCAAGGTCTATATGGGAATGTGTTGTCTAGCTGCATAATAGGAATGACCTGTCCATACAAAATGACATATGATGATGATGGCTCGACGTTAGGAACGTTTGTCAGTGATCTAGTACAATACGATCAAGTAACTGGGAATGGGCAGACTCAACCAACCAACACCAGCATTGTATTCGGGTGAGTTGTGCATGCAAACTCATATATAGTTTTATCATTTTGTTGAACTTGATGATCAACCATTGGCCTTCATGATACACAGTGATACTCTAGTTCCTTCTATTACACATGGTATTTCATTGTTTACTTGACACAAGTATGTTTTCTCACAGAAGTGTTTACTTGATTTTTGCCATCCGCCCTAGATAGTTTGTCAAATCCCTTCTTAATTAGCATCTGATTGGATACATCTTGTTCCCTATAAAGTATTAAAGGTGACTAATAAGCATTCTTATTCATTATCTTTTAGATATTATCTTACGAAAGTCATTGCATGCATTATTCAATTATCTATGCTAGGAAGAAAGGCAACGAACAACTCTCTAGAATTACAATAGAGTAAAGACAAATTAAACAATTAACATCAACGTAGTTATAACATTTTTTAACAATGTGGAATAATTTAAAACCCAATTTAATGGTTAAGGTGGCAATGCAAATAAATAGTTGTCATGCCCTTTGTAGATGTGGTTATCAGCAAGGAGGAAGTTTGAACACTTCAAATGGTGCAATTGATGGCATTGTTGGATTTTCAAAACCTAATACAACAATGTTATCGCAATTAGCTGCTACAGGGAAGACGAAGAAGATATTTGCCCATTGCTTGGACACCACAAAAGGAGGTGGAATTTTTGCAATTGGCGATGTGGTGGAGCCAAGAGTAAAAACCACACCGTTGGCGGACAATGAGTGAGTCAAGTTTTTATTATTTTTTTGTAGCCTACACACCATTATTCTGTTTATTTTATAACCAGTGAAATTTGTAGGAATATTTTAATTACGCTAAGATTGTTATATCATATTCAACTAGCTTTATTGCCTAAACCAGCTATTGGGGGAAATAGTTTTAACCCTAATAGGGGCAAACAAATGCCTTTAGCAAATAAATGTAGCAAAGCCCTATAGCGAAGCACAACATGAAGCATGGAGATGAATTCCTATGTGGAGCTCTGCACGCAAGGCCGAACTCCCAAAGACTACCCTTCGGCACTAATGAGGACTCAAAGCCTCAAGAAACCACTCTAAGGGAACCTTTTAAACTATGGGCTCCAGAATGACACTCAAAGCAGTATAACCCCGAGCATGTTTACACAAGGATTTACCTATATACCCTTACAAAGATCACTTTATATGCTGATACAATCAGTTTAACGTAAAGGGTAATTAGGTATTACCCTATGTATTTTTGCCTACAAATACCCTTCCTGTACAATGTAATACAAACTACATTCAAAGGTTATTATCCTGAACGGAGGCCTTGAACTTGGTCTCAATCATAGTTATACTCTTCGAAACCTTTGATGTTCTTTAATTTGAACCTATTGTGTAATTCTGTATCACGCCAACAGTTGACGTCGTCCGTGGGGATCTTAGTTCAAAACTAGCCTCTCTATCATCTAGTCTTCGAGCCATGCCACTGAAGAAGAGCAAGAGCACATCCCCCTTTAAAGGTCCACCATGATCGCAAAGCCAGCAGCTACTAGCAAGCCCATGGGAGTTGTGGAGCACTCCACATCACCCCCACTAGCACATACAATAACGTAAAACAAAACTCAAACAATACTCCAATAACATGACTCTAAACAAGCAACAAGACTTTGAACTCGGACTCAAACTCAACAAAGTAAAACTGAGATAAAATTTGTGAAAAGAACAATAGGGCTTGGACAACGGAAAAACCAAAACCTACATGAACTCAATGATATTTTTGTGTGGATTTTTCTGCACTCTCGGTAATGGAAAATAGCAAGGGTAAATTGGCGTACTGGTAGGACAACCTTTGCTCTGGTACCAATTGATGAGATCTTGGTGTACTTATAGTTGGCCCAATCTTCTAATAGGTTCGATTGACGCGACGAGTGGACATTCATGCTTTACGGCTTCCAATCATCCATCAGAACCCTACAATAGCTTCACCCACACATCTAGTCATTATGAACCACACTTTCACGTAGTCGGCATCACCACGAAGCTTTTGATCATGCAAATCAATCGAAGAACATTGCAATAACAAGGTAAACACAACCTAGATTGCTGATAATAATCTGAAGTACTCAAAGTTGGTGTTTTACAAACCGATATATAGTGAAACTACGATGGTAGATTAATCTAACCAAAACCCAACCCTAACAATCGCGGTGACCATCTATTTATAGGGTTAACAAGATGTGGGATGCCATCTCTAACATGGGTCATACCCTAGAAACATGGTTGGAGAATAAACCTAAAAAGACTCGAATAACCTATTTAGACTCTGACTTGAATTGATCTGGAGTTCCACTCCCGACTGGTATGGCAGTTCAACTCTCGACTAGTTTGGTAGTTCAACTCATGACTAACATTGATTCTCAACTGGTCTTATAGTCGAATGTAACGCCCGAAATCTACTGATTTCGAGTTTTATTGAAATTCTATATGAAATCAACTTACAAATTGTTCATCACATGACAATCGTCTTACATCAACCAATTTACAACTCAAAGGCTACATTTATTAAACTAAAGATAAAATAATAAAAACAACATATGAAAATCTTGCTCCAAGACTTGTTCCTTGAGTGGGATAGCTACTTTAGGTCTTCGTCTTCATAGAACTCAGCATGTAAAAGCTTTAATCAACAAGGGTGAGTAGAAAGCATACTCAACAAGCCACCGAATGCAACATAGTGCTAGGATACTATCAAAGGATATGCATATGGCTTGTTTTGTATAAAAGCATGTTTTGCAATTATGCAATTATGGTGAACACATTTGATTAACAAAAGTAAATGACATAAATGCTATTCACTACCTCGAGTAGCACACATGTTCTAACTCGCACAACAACCCAACCATTCACAATTAACCATTCATGTTTAAATCATTATGCTAACTGCGGAGAACATCACTTTACTCAACCATAATAGTGGGCATGATTTTTAAAAAAGGTTATACTCTGATCAGATGTGAAAAAGTTTACCCACAAGGCACACACTCATTCCCACACACCATAGTGTGTCGAGCTGACCCATATCACAAGAACTCATGCCAAAACCCTTAATATAGTTTGTCTCAACACAAGGACAACCACACTAGGTTTCGTTGATGCTCCAATGCATTGGATAATGTAGACCCCCTTTTGTGCCACAATGTCTCAGTCATTAGGAGTTTCATGGCACCATCTTTCCTAACTTCATCGACTCCTCCGCTCCGTTCGGTGCATCATGCTGAGAGACCTATACTCCAAGTTAGGTCTTACCTACTAGACTTGTGATTAGTACGGAAATGATTTGCAGCAAATCCTTCAAACTAGTCCCTATATTGCCCCGGGTGTGACCAACCAATGCCCTCACTTACATCATTTTATAATACCATGAGATGAGACATATCTAGGAAATATAAAATAGAATAAAGTATCCAATCTATTCTATGACTCATCTTTAGCATAACTAAGCAGGTGTGATAATAATTAGGCACTAACTAATAGTGTAGTATATTTCAAGGCGACAAGGGACAACAAAGCAAAAGCATGGCTTAGGTTACACATCAAGGATAAGGGATCTTATAAAATATAAACTATAGGTTTAATTGGACTAATGCAATTAATAATTTGAAAATATGGGTTCAACATGTTCAATGAAGGGGTGTGACTTGCCTCTTGCACTTATGGCAACGTTTTAACTCTTGAACGAAGACTTCCGGGTCTTGCTCGAGGTCCTTCAAATCTTCAGGAGCACGAGGCTTTACACGACATGCAAAACAAGAGAAAAACTCTAAGAAAACCAAATAAATAAGATGATGAAATATTATTATTAGTGAATGTATTGATTAAGGAGAATTATGAAACTTGAATGGAATAAATCAGTTATACGATGTGAAAGATATTGAGTTTAGAATATCACATTAAATGATGATACATTTCTTATGAAATTCCTTGGGAATAGGATGAGACAACCTTGAACGGTGTACATGTGATATGGACCAACAATACATTCAAGTATAACATGATTCTAAATGAATTTAGAAAGTTGAATGGATTGATTTGGAGTTCAAATGGAAAAGATATTAATTCACATGAAATGAGAGAACTCAAATGAAAATAATAACTGTGAGATTATTTCTTCAGATTAAATGAGACGTAGGGGCGACTAGTTTTTTATAGAGGAGGATACGTAGGGGTTAAAGACTTCGAAGATATTAGGTTTTGCTGGTAAACAAGGAAGCGGCACCAAATAAATCGGCTAGGTGGTTCGGGTGGAGGTGGCAGCACATGCGCAGTGCATAGGGCATATCCAGGGCACACATTCGCGCTGACCTAGGCTCAAAGGGGGCTATGGGTCGGCTCGGCTAGAGGAGGAGAGGCAGGAGCTTGAGGGGCAGAGCTAGGAAGAGAAGGGAGGAAGGAGGAAGGAGGTTGTGGGCTGGAGGAGGAAGAACACGCGCGCAGGTTGTCTAAAAAGAAAGGAAGGAGATATAGAATGGAAAAAGAAAGAGAGGAGAGAGAAAAGAAAAAGAAAGAGAAGGAAAGGAAAGAGAAAGAAAATAATTTCATGAAAATTTGGATTTGGGCTTGGTTTTTTTATAAAAATAGATAACTTATTAAAAGTTTGCAATTTAAAAAACATTGAGGGATTTTTGATTTCAAAGGAATAATTCATGGATATTTTAAAGAATATTCGATGATTCAGAAAATTGAGAAATTTTGTATTCACGTCGAAATTAGAAATTCCGAACTTGAACACAAAATCATGGATGAAAATAGATAATAGATTCCACTGCATTTACGATGGGAAAAGATAGAGATGGTCGAGAATAAGAATTTCAGACTTGATTGGAAAGAAAAAATTATTTAATTACTTTTTTGATAAAAGTTATTCATTGAAATATTATGGATTTCTATTCTAATTGCAAAAACCTTAATGAAATCAAAACCTATATTGATTTGAGGTGGGAGAAATTTACTACAATTCCTCTAGCCAAAATCGATTTGGTTTATATTATTTTATTGAAATTATTTATCATGCATTTTATTCACACAACATTCGTGTTGAAACATATTTTATTAATTAACATTAGAATTTTTCGATGAAGTAATATTGATTATATCTTAATTAATTCCTTTGCACCAAAAATACTGGAAAATTTTTGCGGCGCATTTTAGAGCAAGGAGAATGTTAAGAAAAATACAACCACTGTGTTTTATTTTTAAACGAAATTTTAAGCCCATATTTTAGTTTTGTTATTTATCACTTTACATTGAATCACTTTCTTGAAATTCATATATTATTTTCATTATTTTATTTTAACCCACGGTGAAAATCAGGGCGTTACATCGAACTCGGTATCTTCTTGATCGTCACAGTCTCATGGTTGGTGGACAACTGAGTGGTGTAAGTGGCCGACCGATTGGTTAGTGGACAAGTGGTCTGATTGCCTAAACATCCTGGTCGGTAGTTCTGATCTTCTCTTGTCAACTCGACTATCTGATCAAACGTCTCTTCTGTGATATTCCTAGTTATAAGACAATCATAACCCAAACTTAGTAGTACTCCATTCATAGAAGAACTTGTTTGAGTAGCGAGGGGAAAATTCACCTGACAATTAAGTTGACAGACTTGAGCAAGAGTCATTGGTCCTTGATAATCAAGTATGGTTGTATCCTTAGTAGTGATGAACTCATCACATTCTCATGAAAAACACCATTCTGATCAACAAACACTTTTCTCTCTTCTCTATTATAGAAATAATGTACTTTAGAATAAACAATCTAGGATGCCTCCCAATCCATATATCATATGGTCTCTTCTCTACTGAATTAGATGGAACTCTATTTAACGTGAAAGCGATAGTTTCAAATGTGAGTCCCCAAAATGATAATGGAAGATCAGTATAACTCATCATCGAATGGACCATGTCCAACAAGGTACGGTTCATCCTCTTGGACACCCCATTGCACTGAGTTGTGCCGTGTGGAATCAGGTGTGGAACAATTCTACACTACTTCAGATCAATATGTACAGTGGCAAATAACTCATTAAAATCATGGCTCATATATTCACCATCACGATCAGATCACGGAAATTTGTTTTTCTTGCATGTATGATGTTGTATTTCATTTTTGAACCCCTTGAACTTTTCAAAGTATTCCGACTTATGCCTCATTAAGTAGATGTAACCATATCTACTAAAGTCGTCGGTAAAAGTGATAAAGTATGGAAAGCCACCTCTAGTTGTATGACTCATCGGTACACATACATCAATATGTACATAGGCCAATTACTCATTTGCCCTCTCACTTTAACCAGTGAAAGACATCTTTGTCATTTTGACAAATGAACAAGACTCACATGTGTCAAATGATGCAAAATCAAATGACTCCAAAAGCCCATCTCTATGGAGCTTCTGCATGCACTTCTCGTTTATATTATCCAAACGATAATGCCAGACATACGTATGAATAGGTCTCGTCACATAGCAAATGCATTTATTTAGCCAAGACTTTCTCGGTTCATGCATCTGCTAGTTATCCTAATGTATCAGATGTATCTAAGGCTGCATTGCTCAATTCTCTTAGTTAGATCTACTATGTAAACTGTGTGTGTGCTAGACCTATTGGTGAGATAGACTCTTCTTGTTGCCTTCAACCTTGTACTATCTTGGTTTAGAATATCGCTTCATTAGAGTTCTAGCCGATGAAGTATCATGGTTATGAGAGTGTCATCACAATCCAAAATGATTGAGTCATACCAGCCAACTACCAATGTCATCGGCTAGAGGCATGGATCGGTATTAGCTTATGAGTTGATTGGATTTATTCAACATTGGGAGAAAGAAAGTAACTCATTTCATGATTATCATGCACCGATCCCCATGGTGGCACGATGGCAAGTGGGTCCACGGAGGGATGAGTTAGGCAAAAGGATCTCTTCTCTAGTCCAGATGTCTGGTCCCCCTATGATTAGTAGAGGAGGAAACCATCTAGATAAATAGAATAAGACATAGTAAGGATCTTTTAGTAAAGTACATAGCATCATGAAATTATTACGATGAATGCAAATAACGTAGGAAGTGCATAATGAGTAACACGCAATACCAAACCAGATGTTGTACTAACCATAGCAAGTGACCACTATAGTAAATCGAAGACTTTCAACGGCTTAATAAAATTTTCGTCATTTTCTCCTAAAACCGACGAATGAAAAATAAATTTTTACGGCTAACTTCCTAACGGATGAGGCTAACTTCCATCGGCTTTGGATGACAAAAGATAAGTGTTCTGCTATAGTGGACTATAGCAATTGAACAATAACATACTATGACATACAATATCAAATTATAATGTACAATGTTATTTCTCATGGATCTCTAGTTGTTGCATCGACATGAGCCATCCTGTGATGCCTCCAGCACACGTGTGACCACTTTTGTGGCACCTCTTACATGCCAATTGCTTGACTCTCTTGACAATACAACATGCTTTGGTTACACCAATGACAATTTATGTGCAAAAAACACACTTATTAACAAGTATCAACATTGATTTAACATTTTGTGTATTAGTGCAGTAGAGCATCCTTTTGTCTAAACTTTTAATGTTGTTGTTTGAATATGTTTCCCCATATTCTAGTAACATAAATTTAATATTTACTCATTCCTAGGACTATGTGTGGGAACTTCTACTATTCTGGTTTATGTTGTTAGCTGCAATATAAAAAATATCACTACAACGTTGAATGGACATAACAATATATAATTTGTGATAGTTTACCTTTTCTTGGCTATTAATACACAGATTGATGGTAGGCTACACTTTTATTATGATCATCTGGACTTGTTTTTTCTATTCACACTTGGTGCACACTAACATTGATCCATTCTTTGATTTGGCCGCTAAACAGTAAGTATCACTACAACGTGAACCTCATGTCAATTGTTGTTGGTGGGACCGTACTTGAACTTCCAGCGGACATCTTTGAAACAAGCAAAACAAAGGGTACTATCATTGATAGTGGCACAACAATGGCATACCTTCCAGAGATTGTTTACAACAAAATAATTCCCGCGGTATGATAGTAAAGAACTTGCTTTTATTTCAATGGACAATTGTATATGTGCATTAACTCCCTTTATAGATTAGTTCACAATGATTTGCAGATATTTGCTAAGCACCAGGATATAAAGTTGCGTGATCATGATGATTACTTTGGCCAGTGTTTCCAATTTAATGACAGGTATAGTCTACAATGCAGAATCTATAACTTTTATAACTAATTCACCTATATATTGGCAAGAGAAGGTTTGACACTTCGATGCTAGTTATATTCTGCAACCGAAGCCACATCAGCCTAGCTATTTGGACTAACTTTCATATGGTAGCCTATTTTATACTATTATCCTTTTCATTTTATTGTACAAGTTTTAACTAAGAGGTGTTATGCTTAGAGTACAAAAACATATAAGTTGATTCTCATCCTTAAAATTATCAATGTGAGACTAATCCAACTATAATACATCACACACTTCTATAGACAAGATCATCAGTGTTGGGTCAAAATCACTGCGAGTGATGGGTTTTGAACCGTCACTAATTAGTTAGAAGTGATAGTCCATGACAATTAGTGACGGTTCTGGAACCGACACTAATAGCCACATGGATGCTAGAGGCTGACTAAGCATTCACCAACCACAAGATATTTCTCTCTTCTCCATCTGTTTTGGTTGGGCCGATGCTTGGTGAAACCTTGCTCTTGTACATCGCTGCCACCACCTAGGTGATCAACACCGCCATGGTCCTCGAGCGCCCAGAGGAGAGACATGCCTATCCAGTTCAAAGGCCAATGTATTTCATATTTGAGTTACTTGGACTGTAAAAAGTTCGGTACCATCAGGTTCAGATGCTCATATACATCGTCCTTATCACCGCCCGAAAGCTCAAGCATTATTTTAAGATCACTTATTATAACATGTTTTGTGGTGGTGATAGCTGATATGAACCTTAACTATTAGACTTGTAATATATGGGACTTACAGAATGACACAAGATATATTGGATTAATTGCGCAAGGATTGACACCAGCTCCTAATAGTTGGCTCACTTTTTTTTATGATTACAAAGTACACAAGTAATTAAATGTACCGAATTAAATTGTTGTTTTTATGACTATTGTTTTTTTGAAAAATGTGACGTTTGATGTTTCAAAATAGACATGCATATGACCTGTCTTAAATAAGATTGTTGTAGTTAAAAGATTAGTGATTTCAATGGCCATTAATTTGTGTTCGAAGCTTCTTATACATTCAAGATGTTTGTTTCATTATCTGCATACATGAATGAAATTTCCGTAGACAAATATAATTAATAATCCTGAAATGATTTTGTTTTGTTATAATCTGACTATTTTGTAATTCTTTTGTGCAGTGTGGATTTTGTATTTCCAAATGTCACATTCCATTTCAAGGATGATCTTGCTTTGAATGTGTATCCATATGATTATCTTTTAGAAATTGAGGTATCATACCACTTCATTGTCTTTCTATAAAAGAAAAAGTCAACTTATTTTATTGTACTACAGAAAATACAGAAAATCCTATTAGTGGCAAGTGATAACCTTTATTAGTGATAGATAAGTCTCTCGTCACTCTTATCATGTCAATGATATAACATCATTCATGATGGGTGTTTACCCATCAACTTTAGCGACAGATGACAGTATTCACCCGTCACTAAAAGGCAACTATCGACTGACCTACTATGATTTTTAGTGACAAGTCATAATATCACATGTCAATAATATTATATTCATTTAAAAAAATAGGTTTTAGACTTCATCCTGAAGCAAAGCACATCTAGCACATTACATTCCAAAGCACATCACATACAATTCATCACACAATGAAAACAAAGTTTCATAACCAAATTAATATCACATATATTAACTTATAATGTGTTATCTCAAACGAAATTTCATGGTTAAAGAGGAGTACAAGGTGAACATAAAAGAGGCAGCAAAACTAGATATGTATAGCCTTAACAAATTCATGGTGGGTAGACAAATATCCAATGCAGAGATTCTCTCTGTCTACCCACCATGAATTGATTTAGGATATACGTATCTGGTATTGTAGCCTCTTTTATGGTAACCCCGTACTACTTCTCCTAGGTTTACACCACATACATGACAACCTCAAATGGACCATTATTGATGTTGAGATGGAAGATGCATATTATGCCAACTTCTAACGCACTATCTCAAAGAAATTGACTAAAACATGTAGTTAGGTAGCACCATCCATCCATGGATTTATGCACACAATTGGGACTACCTTAGTGTTGGTATAAAAGATTACGCCGATAGGTTTGAGGAAACTAGGTTAGGGTGGAAAGCTTTTCTCAACGGATGTATTCTTGGATCTCGAGTTCTGTCCCTTGTACAACACAGGGGAGAAGGTATTTATAGTGGAGCCGTACACAAGACCAATAACCTCTCAGCCCCCAGTCTTACATTCGTCATACAACTCCCATACCCCTAATCAGTAGGGATACGATCATAACGACTCTGCCAGTCATTCAGTGACATGGCTACATGGCCTAGCATGACAGTTTACATGTGCGGTCTTGTCGTATACCTTACCCAACTAGACCACTACCGACCCACCCATCATGCTCCACAGGGACTGCTTGACATCACAGTTGACACACACCTACTTTAGTGGTTGACGTCATGCCTTTACCGGCTCCGTGGAACCCCCACGGGGCCTCGGTGAGGTTGTCTTCGAGGTCATCTTCTGAGGGCTCTCAGCCTCCGAAGGCTTCGCTTTGGACCTTCGAACGGGGGGCCAAAGGGTTCGGGGCTGAAGTCCTCCGGTTTGGGGCAGGCACCGCACCAGACCTCGCTTCAACCCGAAGGCCTAAGCCTCCTCTGAACCCACCTTCGGCCCCGAGCCTGACCTAAAGCGTATTCTGTCAATCTCCATACTGCTCTTCAGGCCCATATGGCCGTAGGCCATGATACTCATGACGACCATTAACCTTGCCTAGAATACTGTTGGGATTATGTCCCCCAACAGGAGCCCCTCGCATCCGCTCGTTCGATTGACATGCAAATGAGAAGGGGAGGGTGCGCGAGAGATAATCCCGCGACAAGGAATTATTAGGAACGAACTCACCTTTGATGCTTCCTGGGGACGCCAAACGATAGAGGGTCTTGGGCCGACAGGAGTGGGTGGAAGGATGCCTCTGGGTATAACATCCTCCGGTACACACACTAGTGTACTGCCCAAAATATCGACCCCTTCTATACAACCTCCGAACTGTATACTGCCAGACCCCTCAAACAGATATACCTCGTTGCGAACATGTGCAGCCAGAAAACACCGAGCCCTTTGGTGAACACACCTCCGAACCTGTTCGGAGGGACCCCTTCGCTCATAAGAGAATGTGTCAATCACTAATCATAGACTGAAACCAAGGCACATCTCAACTTGGTTTCTCAGTGACTTCGTCTTCCTATCCACTGACACCATTGGAAAGTATGCACGATGTCTTTGACATTGGTCATGGTGGTGGGCCAGTATAGACCTTGGTGCAAAGTCTTCCCAGCTAAGGCCTGAGGCACCAAATGGCTGGTGCATAGGCCTTCATGGATGTCTAGGAGCACTTCCTGTCCTTCGGGGTGGGAGATACATCAGAGAAGCGACGAGCACACGCTGGACTTGTACAATGCTCCGTTGATGATAAGGTAGCACCGCGCCCTGTGACGGAGTTGTGAGAGCTCATGGCCTAAGGGGAGATCGTCGTCACCCCTCAGCAGCTTTAGGATTAGATCTCGCCAGTCTTCGGTGGTCATGTAGAGGACCTGGGCAGGCTCTAGAGGTGACACCGAGGTGCCCTCTACGGGTTGGACCGGGGTGTTCTCTAGGGGCGACACTGAGGGTCTAGATAACTCTTCGAAGAAAGCCCCTGGGGGCATGTCCTAAACTCCAGCAGCTACTTTGGCGACGGCGTCTACTTGCTAGTTGTCACCCCTTGGGATGCTTCGGACGGAGATCCCTTTGAATGCTTCTTCGGTTTTGCGGACTGCTTCTAGGTAAGCGGCAAGGTTTGGGTGCCGGACTTGGAAACACTTGTCCACATGCCCAACTACAACTTGGGAATTTGTTTTTACAATTACCATGGCAGCACCTAGTGCGCGGGCTTTTCGAAGGCCCAACAGCACGCCTTTGTACTCGGCTATATTGTTCGTGGCTTAAAAATTTAGCCTTATAGAGTACAATGCTTTCTGCCTCGAAGGTGAGATGATGACCACTCCGGCGCCTGCTCCCGAGGCCTGATATGCTCCATCAGAGAAGATGGTCCATATCCCCTCGCCTGCTTCATCTTGAGTTCGGCTTGCCGACAGGGTCCATTCCGTGATGAAGTCGGTGAGGACTTGCGATTTGATGTCAGTTCTAGCGATGAAACAGATATCAAAGGGGGCGATCTCAACTGCCCATTTTCCTACCCTTCCAATAGCGTCCCTATTTCTAAACATGTCCCCGAGGGGATATGAGGTGGGGACAATTATGCCATGGGCTAGGAAGTAGTGACGCAGCTTGTGTGAAGACATTACGAGGGCATAGGCCACCTTCTCAAGTTCAGTGTACCTTGTCTTCGCTCTTGAGAGGGCTTCGGAAACAAAGTACACTAGCCGCTGGATCAACTTCCTACCAACTTCTTCTTCATGAACCAACATGACGCTTGTTGCAAAGCTCGTGGCGGTGAGGTATACTAAGAGGGCTTCACCACTGCGGGGGGTGGTGAGTGTAATCAGATTGCTGAGGTATTCTTTGATCTCGCTGAAGTATATTTGGCATTCATGAGTCCAGGTGAAATCATATAATCCCCTCAGCGCCTTGAAGATGGGTAGGCTTCGCTCGACGGATTTGGCAAGAAAACGACTGAGACCAGCGAGGCGCTCGACCAACTTCTGAGCCTGCTTCAGATTCTCTGGAGGGAACATGTTCCGAAGTGCGCCGATTTGGGTAGGTCTGGATTCAATGCCCTGGTTCGAGACCAGGTACCCTAACAATTTGTCGGCTCAGGCCCCAAAGACACATTTGTCCGGGTTTAAGCGGATCCCGCAAGCTCGGAGGCTATCGAATGTTTCTTCTATGTCTAGGCTATGGTGGTGCTTATGTGCACTCTTGATTACAATATCATCCATGTATGCCTCGATGTTGTGGACTATTTGACGGCCTAGAGCCTTTGCGATTAGCCTGCAGAAGGTGGCCTTGGCATTTCTCAAGCCGAAGGGCATTCTTACATAGCAGAATACTCCGGAGGGAGTAACGAAGCTAGTCTTGGCCTGCTCTTCTTGCTTCAACCATATTTGATGATATCCGGAGTATGCATCCAAAAAAACGAGGAGCTCCGAGCCGGATGTGGAGTCGACCAGTTGGTCGATGCGAGGCATGGGATATGGGTCACAAGGGCAAGCTTTATTTATGGAGGTGAAATCGATACACATGGGCCATTTGCCGAAATTTTTCTTTTTAACAAAGATAGTGTTTGATAGCCATTCTATGTGGCTAATCTCCCTAATGACTCTGACCCAGAGCAGATTCTCGAGATCTTCCTTGGTGAGGTTAGCTCTCTCCGCAGATAATTTGCGGAGCCCCTAGCGGACTTGGCATGCTTTTGGGGTCACTGAGAAGGAGTGCTCGATAATGCCACGGTCCACTCCCGGGATGTCTTCGTCCGACCATCCGAAGATGTCGAGGTTGTCCCGGACTACTTCTTCCAGCTTGGTCATGACCTCGGGGTCCAATCCTCCACTGAACTGGATGGGGTAGTCCTGCCCCTCCTTGACGAGGATTCTGGTGATCACCTCCCCCTCGGGGTGAGGCTTGCCAGCTGGTCCCCTTGGAGGCTCGGTGGGGAGTGGAGGGTCTTCGCTGTCGTCCGAACTTTCCCGGATGTTGTTGACTTGCCATGGTTCCAGCGGGGCAGAGTGGCCGTACTCCACCCGGCGGGCCACGACTTGGTCGCTGAGGATGAATAGGACCCCTCCTAGAGTCAGCATCTTTAGGCATAGGTAGTTGTGATGTGCGATGGCTCTGAACCGGTTTAACATGCCCCTACCGAAGATGGTGTTGTAGGCGTAGGGGGCGTCAACGACGTCGAAGATGACTTCCTTGGTTCGCGAGAGGGGGCCTTCTCCGAAGGTTACCTCAAGGCTTATCTGACCGAGGGCATTGAGCGAAGGGCCCGCAAACCCTTGGAGCGGTCGGGTGGCAGGGAGCAGGTGCTTCCTGGAGATGCAGAGATAGTCAAAGGCCTGCACAAAAATGATGTCAGCGTAACTGCCTCCGTCGACAAGCACCTGATGCACCTCGATGCCTGCAATGTCGGTCGTGATGATGAGGGAGTCGGCGTGCCAAAACTATACGCCGATCGCATCGCTGGAGGTGAAGGAGATGGGCACATGAGACCACTCGGGCAAGGTGGCTGAGGTCGAGGTCCCAATGTGCCCTACCTCTCAAACATACTACCCCCCGCCTCTTCGACATGTTGCCCATGGACCCCCCTCTGGAGATGGGAAGCACCACGCGCTTCTCCTAATCTGAACTTTCTTCGAGCTTCGGAGCCGAAAACTTGCTTGACTCCAGGAAGTGCCTCGGAGCCCCTGGTTCATCGATCCACCCTACCACTTGGACGGACTCAGCACGGGGGGAAAGTGGCGCCCTCTCGGAGGATCCTCGTTTGGAACTCCGCTCGACGTAGTCGTTCCGGATGGTGAGGATGGTATGGCAGGAGTCAATGTCATGGCTCCGGTTCTCTCCGTGGATGCTGGAATGGAAGACCGCATTCATGGTCGGGGTCTTCGCAGGTGGCTTCACACTGATGGAGCGTCCTCTACCCTGGGCGTGCTGGAACTTTGTGGGCTTGGGGGCTAGGGCGGCGGTGCTGAGTACTTCTCCTCTATAATGCTTCTGCCCCCGCCACGAGTCACGGTGACGAGGTTCTGTGGGGGCGGGGCGCGGAGGGCTGTGGCTTCTTGCTTCGTAGACTTTGGCCTCTAGATTTCTGACGTGGGCAATCATCGCCTGCCTACGAAGCTGCCCCTCCTCAGACCTAGCGTACTCCTCGAAGTACATCATCAACTGGGCCACTGATGAGATCGGCTTCTGGTGGATCTTGTCAAGGAGGTCGGGGTTGGTGACACCTTCGCGGGCAGTGTCGATGATGGAGGAGGCCGACAACCCATTGATCTAGGCCTTGGTATGGGCAAAGCGCTGTGAATACTGCCGCAACGTCTTGCCGGGTTGCTGCTTCACCTAAAAGAGCCTTCCGATGGACATGGGGGCCACGAAGGTCCCTTGGAAGTTGTTGACAAATTTTTTTTATTCTGCTGGTCCCACGATTTGATAGACCCCGAACTCAGTGACCAGAACCACTAGAGGGAAATGCCTTCGAGGGCGAGAAGGAAACATTTTGCCATCGTATCCTGACCCCCTCCGCATGCTTCTATTGCCAAAGCATAGGATCGAGAGAACGCTCTGGGATCGGACTCCCCGGAATACTTTGGGAGCTTAACTGCGAAGAACTTCGAGTCGAACCACACCCTCTTCAGGTCAGGGTGCAGCGGAGATTCCTCATCGAAGGACGCATTCTGATCCTGCCTCTAGTCTCTCTAGTCTTCATCATCGCTTAGCGTGACGGCCTCAACCTTCGGTGCCCTTGCGGGCTCCAGTAGTCAGATCGTGACCACCTGCCACCATTGCGCAATCTCAGCTCTATGCCGAGCATTTTTAGCGGCCAATGCATTGGCTTGGCTCCCGCTGACTCCGGAGTTCATTTCTGGATCCTGCGAGTGAACAAAATCGGTCTGGAGGATCATGGCTGGGTGGTCGCCTCATGGGCGAAGGCCAGCGAGCCCCTCCTAGGCTATTGTTGAGTTTTCCATCGATAGGCCCACCGAGTCGGAGAGATCCCTGGGCCTCAGCATTGCTTTCGGAGCTCGGTCTAAGGCGGTCTCCATCATCGCAAGTCATTCAGTGACATGGCTATAGGGCCTAGCGTGATGGTTTACATGTGCGGTCTTGTCATATACCTAACCCGACTAGACCACTACCGACCTTCCTGTCACGCTCCACAAGGACTACTTGATGTCACAGTTGACGCACTCCTACTTTAGTGGTTGACATTCTGCCTTGACCGGCTCCGTGGATCCCCCTCGGGGCCTCGGTGTGGTTGTCTTCGAGGTCATCTTCTGAGGGCTCCCGGCCTCCGAAGGCTTCGCTTCGGACCTTCAAACGGGGGATTGAAGGGTTTGGGGTCGAAGGCCTTAGGTTTAGGGCAGGCATCGCACCGGACCTCGCTTTGACCCGAAGGACTAAGCCTCCTCGGAACCCACCTTTGGCCCTGAGCCTGCCCCAAAGCGTATTCCATCAATCTCCGTACTGCTCTTTGGGCCCATATGGCCGTAGGCCGTGATACTCATGACGACCATTAACCTCGCTTGGAGTACTGCTGGGATTATCTCCCCTAACACTTAGACCCTGTTGCTACCACTTGAATCTTAGTGTTGGTATGCTAGTGTAGGTGAGATGTGATGTACTTCTCACAGTACAACCATGAAAAGTATTGTAACATTAAAATTTAAATAAAGCTAGTTAGACTAGGCTATCTGTATACATGATCTAGTTAACCACTGACATATGCAAATAACTTTCCACTGACTTCTTATTGATTATCGTGTTATTTATTGTGTGTACATATAACTGAATCTTAGAGGATAAACCTGCAGAGATGTCTTGCAAGAGAGCTTTCCTTGCTAGAGTTACATTTGTTGGATTGCCAAAATAACAGATGTGCTTCAATTGCTCCATTTGGTCGGTGTGGACCTCCCTCGCTATCTGCTTCCCCTCCTCTCTAGAACATTGCTAGGGCTCTCCCCTGACATTATAATGAAACCATGTTAAGCACATAAATAAAACATGTATGTCTAGTAAGTAATGCGAGTTCTACATTTATATCACTATCGTTGTTCTCTACTTTTAAGATCATTGGAGTCTTCACATCACAAAAGTTAGTGTAAAATTTGGCCATAACTATCAATGGGTCCTGTCGGGGATATGACCCCAAGGTATATCCTGAGTGGATTTATGATGACAAGTGTAGGAAGGGGTCAACAGATAAAGCATTAAAGATGATAAGTAAATAGTCATATTCTTCAATAGCCAAGGAATAGTTGGGGGCCTGAAGACTCTCCGAGTCCAACAATCGGGAGGATAACCCAACTACTGGCACTCAGACGGTCACAATCAAGTATCAGCCTACTCCATCAAAGATAATAAACTCCACTGATGAGTAACTATCCAATTGATACAACAGATAATGTAATTGGTCATTGGTAGGTCATATTAATTACAAATTGTAACTCCCAAACCCTCTCGTATATAAATGAATTAGGGGAGCCTATTACATGCACTTTTTGACACGCATTCATAGTCCTGAAGGCCATTTTCAATCTTTAAATTCATATTGCACACATAGTAGTAGGGTTATTATCCTCCAAGAGACCCTAACCTATCTTAAAACTCACGTTGTCTCATGTCCTAAGATAACCATTGAGATTCATCCATGGAAACATCCCTAAGCCTAACCAAATCCTTCCTACAAATAGCCTCATAAGATACTATAGTTTGTACACAATGACAGAGCATGTCCCATTGTTATTACCATATAGTCCCCTTGTGCGCGGTCGCCTCGTTGACTAAATTTGTCCCACCCTTTGTATTTATTGCCTCCACAGCTTGCAACCTCAACCTCACAAATGCACCCATCTCTTATCCATATATTAAGGGTGTCACTAGCATGAATGTTGTTGATATTGCCAAATATTTTTAATAAAAATACAATAGTAAAATAATACCGCACAAGTTTGTTGGTGTTATTACCACACACATAATATATAAACTTAGAGATGCCCTCGTTGACTAGATGATTGATATTTATGTGGAAACTGTCACGAACAAAAGTTGGTACCACAAGGATCCGCCTACTTTCCATGTCCTAATTCATGTTATATTTGACAATAATAAAAAATACAATAATACTTAGATGTCGGGCTGTGAACTTAATGGCCTCCTCACTAGTAGGCTACAATTTAATTCATAGGTGTTTGTGATAACTAATTCATTAAGAAACAATACTAAGCAATATTAATAGTAAAGGTGTAATTAAACTATGAAAGGCACATAATGAAAGAACATTGTATGAAGACAATGTAGGAACAATACTATTAGCACAAATTTGTGAAACCAAAAAATGAACCTAAATTGTCAAACACATTCTCATATTTCACAAATAGCATCATCTTCATTGAGCAAATATTTCCACAAAATATGCACATTCCATCACATTTCCACATATTCATCACATATTCACAATTCCACATATTATGAGGAGGAGGAGGACCTTAGGATGATGACGAGGAGTATACAACCAAGGTGGCATAGAGTAGGGTCAGCCATGTGTGATTGAAGGACGGTGGAACGAAGGTCACATCGATCGAACGGACGGCAGAATAGAGGCCACGTGGAACCAAAGATACGGCCTAGACAAAACAAATCACGGTGGTGCCGGTGAGGAGAACGATGAAGGTGACAGTGATGGTGAGATACTAGGGTTAGGTTTGCGCAAAATGAAAATATGTCGATTCACTTCGGGGACTATCTATTTATCTATCCATAGACATCATCAGTGACGAATAATAGTTTTAGTCCATCACTAATAACCTAGCCATTAGTGATGGGCATAAACTACCACTCGTACGTCACTTAATCAATAGTGACTTGTGGGTGTTTCCATCCGTCAAACCCATTAGTGAAGTGTGGAAATTTACTTGTCACTAATATGGGTGCACAATCATTAGTGATGGACCACATTACAACCTATCATTGATAAGGCAACATCACCGATGCATCCAAAATGGCATGTCACTAAAGATTGGTTTTGTGGTAGTGTTATTATCCATTAACTATTGACATACTATATTTTTCATCACTCGACTATTCTACCGTACATTGTCATAGTATAATTTTTGTTGTCGGTTGTGATATTGGATAAACTATGGCTCTCTAAACTAGACAATTGATGTTGGATCAGTCTCCATTGGTTGTAAGAGGAGAATTGATCCGACTTAAAAGTGGAGCACGAGGCAAAAGCATCTAGGTGGGACATGGGAGGTTGGGAGAAGGATCGTGCTGCTTTGGTTATGATGAGTGATGATGACTTTTGTGTGCCTTCACATATAGGAGAGGTCACTCGGGAGTGCGGAGGAATGAGGCTTAGCGCCGCTAGTCACACGCTAGGCTAAAATTAGAGTAGGGTTTGACCCTTTCTGATTTATTTTCAGGAAAATCTAAGGTACTATAAGGTAAAGGAAATTGGATCTAGGGTTGAAGCCCATGTTGCCCGAGCCCAGTTCCACCTTTCATCTCTACTATTTTAGTGTTGTATATATTCATCATTTTAATATCTTGTGTCATCTGCTAGTAAGGCATATATGTTCATGGCACTTATATTTTTATCTAACTGTCTTTGGAGCAGACTAATATATACTGCGTTGGATTTAGAAATGGTTCGTTTGAGCATGAAAGCACGAAGAATTTGGTTATTTTGGGAGGTTAGTACTGCTCTGCCATGAAAGTCCTTTTTTGTAGCGTCATATTCCCGATGCCAATGTTTTTCTTTCAGATCTGGTGCTATCAGATAAGTTGGTTCTCTATGACCTAGAAAATAATGTCATCGGATGGACCGATAAGTACAATTGTAAGTTTTAGCTATGTTCAAATTCAATCCTTCCGAGTTCCTTCCATCATTTTGTTTGTACTTTGACTAATCCTGAAACATGTTGTGCAAAACTTACTAATTACATGCATCGGGAAAACTATACTCCCTGCAGTCTCGTCTTCTATATATGTTTTGAAAACTTTAGTAATGGATGACTATTTATCAAATTAGTGTCTTGTTGATTTGTTTCTTCCTTTCTAGGTTCCTCTAGCATTAAAATTAAGGACGAAGAGACAGGGAATATTTACAGTGTTAGTGCACATAACATCTCTTCTGGATGGAGATTTATGTGGCCCAACCCAACAATTCTTCTGTTGGTTACAATGGTGAACATACATCTAGTTTCCTAACTTTGTTGTACGAGTACACACTCTGTTTTGATTCAATAATTGGGCATATTGTCCTATTACAATATGGTTTGTATTTGATTTGCAACTCTGTTTTGATTCAATAATTGGGCATATTGTCCTATTACAATATGGTTTATATTTGATTTGCATTATTCTTGCTACCAGTTCCTTCAAAGTAGATGTATTGTGCCTTCTATTTGCACTACTAAAGGGCATCACAACACTGCCGATTCAAAATGGTAATCAGTATCGGTTTTCAAACCGACGCTGATGAATGGGTCATTAGTGTTGATTTTTAAACTCACACTAATCACCTTATTAGTGCCAATTAAAGACTGCGAAGCGGCATTGATGACTTATAAGCTACAAGCGATCAAATTGAGCTTTTGATAGGCGGTTTAGTCTGCCTCCAACGAGTTAATGTATGTGAAAATATTGAATTTCTTCATGTGAGTGAATAGTGGCTTAAGAAAATATATTTCAATAGGTGGTTCCTTAAGACACACATTTCCTGTAAAAATAGATTTTTGAAGTTCCATCAAGGAACCAACTATAAAATAAAATTTTGTTTTATTGCCTAAAAACACAGAAATTGTAATTCCTCAGGCTACTGGAATTTTAGGCTATGTCCACTTATATATTTCAGACATTCCTAATAAATCTCAAAGGCCCGCTAATACTAGATGTTGTGGCGTGCCTTGGCGCACCACCTGTAACGTTCTTTTGGTTACGGTGCGCCAATGGCACGCTTGCAATGATATTAACCCAGCGTCTAAAATAATTATATAAAACTAAATAAAATACTTAACTTTAGAACACGTATATAATTTTAATATTTACATATATAATTTTAACATTTATGATGATATAACCGGCGCAATAATTCCATTTAGTCCTGATAATAATTAGTGCAATCGTTGCACCGCACGCTACTTCATTCTAGCTAGTTTGACACGAAAAAATGAATATGGCATAATGGAGAGTTTGAGGCTTGTTGTGCTCGTACAATAAGAGGAATAAATCTCTAAATTTTGATTGACATGACAACCAATTGTATCGGACACAAACATGCATGGAGTATCACTTGCCACAGTTTTCATGCTTTCTATGTACAATCCTTGGCAGGTATCACTGATTCTCTAGAACTCAATCTCTGTTTGATCTGCTGCTTGTAATTGATTTGTGTCAATTGAGGCCGCGCAGGCACAGCTGCTGCTGCAGCAGCCATTTGCAACAACCAACGAATCTGATGGGAACTATTCCAGGCACAACGACCCGACTTAAAAAAGGGTCACATTCCCAGGACATATATACCATCACAGGTAATACGATAACGTACACAACTATACATAACATAATTACTACTCTCACGTCCAATAAAACGAACAATTAAAGAAACGTTAGGGAAACAAACACTAATCTGCCATCATTTCCATCGAAAAGATCTAAGGCGTCAATAGGGGTGTGGTAACCCTAGAAGCAGTGAAGGCGCAAGAGGGGCGAGGAGCGAGACGCTTACTCAGCACGAGGACGGAGGCATGCAATGCCATGCCGATCCCGCAAGTGCAGAGAAAAATGCAACCCCGATTAATACTGCAGAAGAGTGTGTTCACCCTAGGAATGGACACAGTTAACCAACAATCCAACAACTCCTAATCCCATAATCAGCCAAAGAGAGGAAAAATGTGAAATTTTGGAGTGAGGGCAAGGTATTCGATGGAATGTTCCAATGGCTAAGAGACCAGGGGAACGCTTACCACGATGGAAGGCGAGGATAGAGTTGGAGGTGGTAGTTTTCTTTATTGTCTGTACTTAGTTTTCATATAATTCCAATGATATATATTTTCATAAACAAAGCACAGTTCTGAAAATGTGTTCTAAATAATGCCATGATAAAAGAAAAGCAACAACAGTGGTCAAATAATATGAGGGAAACATTTCATCATGTTCTAGACTCATTGAAAGCTAACGATCATTCCCACCAGTCTGCTTGCCTGCAAAATAACATACCAGGTTAACCATCATTGTCATATAATAATATACTTTATGTGAGTGTTAGTGGAAAATAATCTCAGTTTCTCACATGAGAAGACTTCAAGGCTTCCCCTAATTGTACAATGACCAATGTTGAGATTATCAAAGAACAAATTTATACTGAAAGAAAATGAATCAAACAACAAAATTTATAACCAGATCAAAAGAAATTTGCATGTTACCAAGAGTACATCGATTATATGAAAGAATCAATTGGAAATGTGTTTACCTGCCAAATGGCGTGTATTCCAGAAACTTCATGTTGAATGTCTTGAGAAATAAAATCAATGGGATCAGGCGTGTATCAAGAAGTCAAGGTTCAGACCCTGTCTGCCAAATTAGAATATTAAAAAGTGATGAGTAATCATTAATCAGTAGAAACTCAAACAAAATACATGAAAAAAATAAAGGACAAACACACAGATAACAGAAAATACCCCCCCCCCACACTTGTAGACCTTGGCCGAACCCTTCGCACAGTGAGTTCGGGCACCAATGGCCAGACCGTCCACATAAAAAGTTCGTACCCCAAAGGTCGAACCCTATGCATAACAATTTCGGCCCCCAATGGCCGAACCCTTCGCACAACAAGCTCGGACCCCAATGGCCGAACTTAGCTCCGCTCTGGGTGAACCCCACTTGTGGGAGTCTTTGGCCCACAGTGGCCAAACATACCTCCGGCCTGATAGGACCCTTCGCTAATATGGTCCGAAATACCTTCAACATGGCTGAACCCCCTTCCGGCAATGGGTTCGGCTCACAGTGGGCGAAGCCGCTGGAACCACCAATGCCTCCGCCATACAACTGGGCAGGAACCCTGTGGGCTCTGAACCACACCTCGCCCCCGGAGTACCCTTCGTAGTATAACATTGCCCCCTGTTTTCCTTCGGAGTATTATAATTAGCAGGGACGAACAGGCGCGGTGAAGGGAGATGTCTTCCACAGGCTGTCTGTAGTACCTCCGAATCGACTCGCACAGGACGAAGCCAGGAGATATGGGTGTGAAGAGGCAAAGGAGAGGGAGTCCAAAGCCATCATAGTCAAGGTAGGGTCTCAAGAAGTCCAATCCCGAAGGCCCTCTCGCCGAAGCCCGTCGGAGGTAAGACCCTTAGTCCGGCTGAGGCTAGCTCCGAAGCTCGGTCTAATCGGCCAAACGAGGCCAGTCCAACCGACAGGTTCCGCATAGAGGCGCCTGTTGAACATAAAATATACAAGGCTGACCCGGATAACACCCCTTCGGCCAAAAATCACAGAAGCAAGGTGGTGGCGCCTGATACCAAGCCACAACCATCTTGGGCACCTCCGGGCACGTCCAATCATCGAAAAGGTGCCTACAACATCTATGGTCATAGGAGATGCACAAGAAGAAGGCCGAGGATGAACGAGATGCCATCTTTGAGGAGATCCTCCCTTGGCCAGCTGCGAAAAATGTATGGAAGCTCAAGCCGGTTGAGATGACCAACCCGGCTCCCGTTCCGAGCAACGACGACGATGACATGCTCGACGATGATTACACACCCATCTCTAAGGGACCTGCACCACAAGCTATGGACATCAATGTCGTCATGCTGCCCGCCGAATTTGCCCTACCACGAGACGAGGCTGAGGTCACTCAGTTGAACCTCAGCCCACGAGATGCTGTGTTCGAGAAACCTAAGGATTCGGCTCGTCACCTAAAGCCCCTCTACGTCAGGGGACACATTGACGAGAATTCAATCTCTAGAATGCTTGTCGATGGTGGTGCCACTGTCAACTTAATGCCTTACTCTCTTTTAAAGAAGCTTGGTAGGGACGAGGAAGACTTGAAGAAAACCAACCTAATGCTCAATGGCTTCAACGGCGAGAGTTCTGAAGCAAAAGGCATGCTCTCCACGGAGTTAACAGTGGGTAACAAGATGTTGCCAATAGCATTCTTCGTCGTTGACATGCAAGGTAACTACAGTGTGCTGCTTGGGCGTGACTGGATTCACGCGAATTGTTGTATTCCTTCTACTTTGCACCAATGCCTGATACAATGGGACAACGATGATGTAGAAGTCGTACCAGTAGACACTTCGGCCCAGGTAGCATTGGCCGATGTGTCCATCGACACCATCCATGATAAGGTAGAGTGTCTATCAGGTAGGGACCTCTCGGGTTATGACTTCGTTAGCGTGTCTAGGGGATGTTTTGTACCCGTGTCTGTAAATCCGGCTGGTGTAGCATGAATATTTCTAAATTTGTAGCCATGTCTAGCAGAAGTAATCTTGATTGTCTAAAGTCCCATGTAGAGCAATATCGGTCTTCTAAAGATGGTATTGCCGAGGCCATTGAAGATTTTAGCGAAGTAGAGAAATTAGGACAAGGTTTTGCGTCGATCGATCCTTTAGAAGAAGTCGACATAGGCAATGGTAGCATTCCAAGGCCGACCTTTGTAGACAAAAAATTGCACGCTGATGAAAAGGCCGAAGTAATAAAATTGCTTCGATCGTACGTCGATTGTTTCGCATGGGAGTATAGCGAGATGCCCGGATTAAGCCGTGAGCTCGTGGAGCATCGGCTACCTATTAAACCCGGGTTTAGCCCTCATAAACATCCCCCTCTTCACTTTAATTCGGTTGTCTATGACCAAGTTAAAGAGGAGATAGAACGATTACTCAAGGCTGAGTTTATTAGGCCATTGAGGTACGCCGAATGGGTCACTAACATTGTGCCTGTAGAGAAGAAGGGAGTGGCAAAATATGAGTTTGTATTGATTTCAGGGATCTAAACAAGGCCACTCCGAAGGATGAATATCCCATGCCAATAGCCGACATATTGATCGACGATGCTTCAGGACACAAGGTACTAAGTTTTCTTGATGGCAACGCTGGTTATAATCAATTTTTTATGGCCGAAGAGGACGTCCACAAGACAGCCTTTCGATGCTAGCGCTACATATCAACGTGCTATGAATTTGATCTTTCATGACTTGCTAGGAGTTATGCTAGAAGTCTACATAGATGTCGTTGTAGTCAAATCGGATGCTATGGGAAACCACCTAGCCGATTTGAGAGTTGCTTTTGATAGGATGTGCCAATATGGCTTAAAAATGATCCCGCTCAAATGTGTGTTCGGCGTGTCGGCATGTATGTTTTTAGGGTTTATGATTCATGAAAGAGGTATTGAGATTGATCCTAAGAGGCTTGAAAAGATTAGGAACTTTGCAGCGCTGACATGTAAAAGAGAAGTGCAAAAGTTGCTAGGCAAGATGAATTATTTGTGTCGCTTCATATCTAACATGTCTAGCAAGATCGATGCATTTGTCCCTATACTCCGGCTAAAGAATGAAGTCGAGTTCACTTGGGGGGCAAGTCAGCAAAGTGTCTTTGAAAAGATTAAAGAGTGCTTGTCATCGCCACCTGTGGTGAGAGCACCAAAGGCCAGAATTCCATTTCGGGTATACATTGTTGCAGAAGATAGCGTGATAGGAGCCGTGCTAACTCAGGAGGTGGAGGGGAAAGAGTACATCATCACATTCTTGAGCCGCCGCCTACTGGACTCCAAAACAAGGTACGTGTTTTTGGAGCGTTTGTATTTATCACTTTATTACGCATGCACCAAAATACGTCACTATCTTCTCCCTAGCACATGTATTGTCGCTTGCCAAACCGACGTCATAAAGTACATGTTTCAAAAGCTGATTATAAGTGGAAGAATTGGAAAGTGGGATTATGCTTTGATTGAATACGATTTGTCTTATGAACCACTAAGAGCTATGAAAGACCAAATTGTCGCTAATTTTATAGTTGATCACCACGTAGATGTCAATTGGGGTGATGATATTGCTCTAGTTGAAGTAGTGTCATGGAAAATGTATTTTGATTGTTCAGCTTGTAAGAATGGCCAAGGTATCGGGGTATTTCTCATATCACCTAGTGGCATGCACTTTGTAAGAATGCTCGTTTAGAATTTCCTTCTACTAACAACCAAGATGAATATGAAGCTTTGTTTCTAGGACTTGAATTGCTAGATTCTATGGGTGTTAAACATGTTCATGTGCATGGTGACTCTCTGTTAGTAGTAAAACAAGTAGCTAAAAGTGCTCAATGTTTCAATGGCTTGCTGAATAGTTACTTGGATAAATTTTTAGACATAGTTGTTACTTTCGATGACTTCAAAATTTCTCACGTGTCAAGAGAAGCCAACTCAATCGCAAATGATTTGGCTCAGCAAGCATCTGGCTATCAGGTCAGGAAAGGAAAATTTTCTGTATAGGAAAAGCCAATGCTTGGTCTCACTGCCGATGCGAGAAACTTTAGGCAGATGCGAGGTACGTCGGACCCTCCGGGTCGGACCCCTCCGACCACCGAAGGGTGTTGCATTCTAGAGCCCTCGTGCCGAAGCCCTTCAATTGCCGAAGGGTCTTGCACGCCGAAGCCCTCATGCTGAAGCCTTCTAGGCGACAGAAGTCTTCGCACGCCGGACCCCTCCGGCAGGAGGCTTCGGTCTGATCGGCTCCGCATGACCGGTCTAGTCAGCCTTCGGCAAAAGCAAGAGAGGCCCGGGGGGCACTCCAAAGTTAGAAGCTTAGACATTATTCTAGGAAAGGAGTTAGAAAACCCTACGGATGTTCACAAGGATGATTGGAGAATTCCAATCGTCTGGTATTTAAGAGATCCTGATCAAAGGACTGATCGAAAAGTTCGACGACAAGCGTTTAAATTTGTGTTACTGGATGATGTATTGTACCACCGAACTATTGATGGAGTACTTTTAAAATGCTTGGATGCCGATCAATCCAAAGTAGCTACAGGAGAAGTCCATGAGGGGCTTTGCGACACTCATCGGTTGGCCCATAAAATGGGTTGGATGCTCAAAACAACGGGTTTCTACTGGCCCACTATGACTGAGGATTGTTTTAAATACTATAGAGGTGTGAAGCATGTCAAAAGTTTGGTAATATTCAGTTGGCTTCTGCATTGCTACTTAATCCTATTATCAAGCCATGGCCATTCCGAGGTTGGGGTTTATACTTCATCGGCCAAATTCATTCTCTCTTCGAAAGGGCATCGGTTCATGTTGATGGCGACAGACTACTTCACCAAATTGACCGAGGTCGTGCCGCTCAAGAACATGACTCACAATGAGGTAACTGATTTTATCTTGAAACACATTATACATAGATTCGGTATTCCCCAAACTCTCACCACAGATCAAGGTACTTCATTTGTTGCTAAAGAAGTGAGAGACTTTGCCGAATTTTATGGTATTAAGTTGATAAACTCTTCGCCATACTATGTGTTTATAGGAAAAAAATGGCATTAATGGTCAAAATAGGCAAAATAATGAAGATGGTATTTTTGACCGAAAATATGTCAAATCTGGCACATGCCGGTCTGACCAGTCATAGTAGGCCGGTCGGACCAGCCATGTAGGCCTGGTCAGACCGGCCCAATGGGTCTGGTGAGACCAGCGCAAAACTGAAAATTAGAGGTAAAGGAGGATTCAGGCTGTTTTTATCCAAATCATATCCAAACTGATTTTTGGCCGACTCCTACTCGAATTTCATGCTAGGATACACCAGACCAACCCCTATAAATAAATATAGGGGCAAGGCCGATTCATGGGGCATCTCCACAGATCAACTCAAAACCCTAGTTTTGAATCGCATTACTTTTCATCTACTTTTCGCATTAGTTCGTCCATCTTCGTGGGTTTGCGCTGGAATCCCTCCGTCCTCTACGTCCGTAATCACGGTATTCCTTGTTGGTTTGCTTGTGAACCTCCCGATAATCCACGTAACGGATTGCTATCTTTTTATCGGTTTTATTTGGCTACACTCGGCAATTCAGCTTCTTGGCCGAATTGTGTTTGATCTTTCACTGTTTTTGCAGAGCAATTGTCTTCATAATCTTCACCAAAGAGTTTGGGGGCAATTGGATTCAATATACAAGGGTGACTGAAGCCTATCAGATTGGATCTGTTACTGCCGGTCTGACCGACACCCTCGGAAAACATAAATTGTTGGACTTGTTTCCATTCAACAAGGTACGAATAGCTTCTTAATGTTGGCCGAGTGCTTTTTCAACCCAAAGAGCTATTCTTTGTGTGAAAGAATGTTTGGAGCCTATGTGATCAACATGATTTGAGCATGATTTTTTTTTCTACACTCAAAATACAACATATCTTATTCCATACAAAAAAATTGTATTTTTCTAGGTCATTTTTCTATTTTTAATTCATTAAGTATGTTTATAGGATTTAAATTGAAAAATGTGAAATTTGAGCTACAAGTTCATGAAATAATAAGCCAAAATTTATAGAAAAATCATATTCATGTTTTTAGACTATTTTAGGTCATATCCACTAAATTGAAATCATTTTTGAAAAATTGTTTTGTGACACTTGATCGGCAACGTGGAGCGCAATAGTTTTTTACTTCTAAAAAATCAAATGAAGTCTTAAAAAACATGATACCTATCATAGAATTATTATATGATATTTATATATAATGTGATATAAATTTCAAAATGTTTTGAAAAGTTATGGTGTAGAATTTTAATAAATTGAAGTTTCTCCAAGAAGTAATTAGGGTTTAGCAAAGAAATGGGATGGGTTTGAAAGCAAATCAATGGTTAAATTTTGGTTTGAACTTGAAACTTTTCCTACAATGGAAATGCAATATATTTTATCTGATTTAAGAATTTGGTATTTTTATATCAGTTTATTATTTTCAATTCATTAAGTGTGTTTCTACAATATAATTTAAATATGTCAAATTTCAATTATAGGTGCTTTTTATCAATGAATAGAATGAAAAACAAAGTTGAATAAATTTGAAAAATACAAATGATCTTTGTCAACTGCCAAATTTGAGGCACAAGTCAAACAATTTGTGTTTGCAAATAGACACTTCGCTGCCCAAATAATTTTATCCGGAAAATTTCAAAATTGAGGCCATTTTTTCAATTTTTTCATACATTCCTTTGTACACTCCCCCTAAACCCAAGGGTTTTCGAGTGTTTTTGCAAACTCAAAAAAGCCATTGTTTTTTGTCAAAAAATGTTCGAGCCTATGTGATATTTACCACTTGGTTTGAGATTGAAAATTTTTATGCACTCAAAATACAATATATCTTATTCCATTTAAATTTTTTGCATTTTTGTATGTCAGTTTGCTATGTTTAATTCATTAAGTATTTTTCGATGATTTAATTTGAAATAGGTAAAATTTGAACTGTAAGTGCATCAAATAATGAACTAAACATTATAGAAACATAATACTCATGTTTTTAGACTATTTTTAGTCTTGAAAAACAAACTGAATGAAATTTGGAAAAATCTAGGTTGTAACTCACTACTACAAAGCGATACTGCAGCGGCGGGCAAAACCGACCTGTAGTGGCGGGCATCCAGTCCGCCACTGCTCTAACGCCACTGCTATCCCTGGTTAGCAGTGGCGGGCAGAGTGCCCGCCACCACTGTGTCAACAGCAATGGCGGGCGCGCTGACCTCATCTGCCCGCCACTACTATTGATAACAGCAGTGGCGGGCAGATGAGGTCAGCTCGCCCGCCACCACTATGTCAAAACTTGTAACGGGTGCGCTGACCTCATCTACCCGCCACTGCTGTTATCAATAGCAGTGGCGGACAGATGATGTCAGCGCGCCCACCACCACTGTGTCAACAGTAGTAACGAGCACACTGACCTCATCTGCCCGCCACTGCTGTGTATAACCCATAACACAGAATGTTGTGATCCATAATTCACAGTCCCACAAATCAAAACACAGAAATTATATGCTTCACACAGCCATCCACATACACAGCAATGTGGAACTTAATAGTTTTTATGGTTAAATCTTTGTTTAAATTTGAAACATTTTTTTACAATCAAAATATAACATAGATTATCTCATGTAAAATTTGGTATTTTTCTAGATCAATTTTTTGATTTTAATTTATTAAGTGTGTTTGTATGATTTATATTGGAACATGTTAAATTTAAACTGCAAGCACATAAAATAATTCAAACAATTTTGTAGAAAACTAATATTCATATTTTCAGTCCATTTGTATCCCTTATACAATAAATTGAAAGAATTTTTGGAAAATATAGGTTGCCACACTCCATCGAAAGTGTCGGCATTGATGATTTTTCATTCTAAAAAACATATACGAAGTTTGAAAAACATGAGACTTATCATGCTGTTATGATATGATATGTAGATATTCACTACGGGAAAACAAAAAATCACCGAGTGTAAAAAACTTTGCCGAGTGTATTATTTTAGGCACTCGGCAAAGATAGGTTTGCCGAGTGTTTTTCAAAAAACACTCGACAAAGATAGTGGGTTTGCCGAGTGTTTTTTTGAAAAACACTAGGCAAACCCACTATTTTTTGTGTGTGAGCCTTGCTTCGATCGTATGTAATAATTTCTATTTGGTTTTATCTTGAAATTTTTCCTGCACTCAAAATACAACATATATTATCCCATGTAAAAATTTCATATTTTAATTCAGTTTGCTATTTTTAATTCATTAAGTATGTTTCTAGGATTTAAATTGAAATAGGTGAAATTTGATCTACAAGTGCCTAAAATAATGAACCAAAAATTATAGAAAATTCATATTCATATTTCTTAGTATATTTTGAGTTCTTATTAACTAAATTGAAATAAATTTTGAAAAAACTAAGTTGCGATACTCTATTGGCAACATAGACCTTAATAGTTTTTTAGTTCTAAAAAAATCAAATGAAGTACGAAAAACATGAGACTTAGCATGGTGTTATGATATGATATATAGATATTGTGATAAAAAATTAAAAATGTTTTGAGAAGGTTGTTATGTACGATGTTAAGAAACTCGAGATTATCTAAGGAGATGAGCTATGTTTTAGTGAATGAATAGGTTATATTTGAAAGCAATTTGATGATTATATCTTTGTTTTTACTTGAAATGTTTTATACAATTAAAATATAACATAAATTATCTAATGCAAAAATTGGTATTTCTAGGATTTAAATAAAATAGGTCAAATTTGAACTGCAGAGTGCATGAAATAATAAACAAAAAATATAAAAAATAGTCATGTTTTAAAGTATATTTTTAGTTATTATTGAATAAATTGAAGAAATTTTGAACAATATTGGTTGTGACACTCGATCGATAACGTGGAGCTTTATAATTTTTTAATTTTTTAAAAAAATCAAACGAAGTCTAAAAAATATTATACTTGAGATGGTGTTATGATGTGATATGAAGATGTTGTGATGAAAATTTAAAAATGTTTCGATAAATTTGTCACGTATAGTGTTTATAATTTGGAGATTTTGACAAGAAAAACTATAGTTTAGAGAAGAAATGAGATAGGTTTAAAAGCAAATTAATGATTAAATATTTGTTTAAACTTGAAATTATTTTTGCCATCAAAATACAACGTATAATATCCCATGAAAATTTTTGGTATTTTTCTCGGTCTGTTAGCTATTTTAATTCATTAATTGTATTTCTAGGATTTAAATTGAAACATGTCAAAATTAAACTACAAGACCATGAAATAATAAACTAAATTATCGAAAAAATCATATTCATGTTTTTAGTCTACTTTTATGTATTAACCCTTACTATTTCATAAATTTTGTTAAAGAAAATAATGAAAAAAAAATAACAAAATTTAAAAATATAAAATATTGTTTGCCGAGTGCCAAATTTAAGACACTCGGCAAACATGAATATTTTCTGAGCGTTGCACTCGACAAAGACAAAAAATCGCTCGCACCCTATTTCCCACGCGCACACCTTTTTAATCAAAATTCCCACAATTGTTTTTCACTCTCCCTCCTTTAAATTTAAACTCACCTCTCACTTTTCCTCTCCCACCTCCCCCACCACCATCCCCTCTCCACTGCCACCATGCCGTTGGCCCAGCTTCCCCCGCACGCCTCGCTGCCGGCTCTGCCCTCGCCCCAGCCGCCACGTCGCCGACCCTCTACCTAGCCCTAGTGGCACCGCTCCCTCCACCTGTCGGCAATGTCAACGCCCGCCGGCCTCACCCTGTCAGCGTTGCGCCCTCGCGTCCCCAGGTGGCCCTCGCCTCACCCCGCCGGCCATCCGCCGCGTCCTCACCTAGTGGCACTACATCGTCGCCTCACCGGCCATGTCGTCGGCCCCTGCCTCGCCCCCACTACACCGCTCCCTTGCCCCACCAGTGATGACTGCATGGCCCGCCCTGCGTCGCGTTGCGACGCACCTAGCGCACGCCATGCCCTTTTTATTTTTCAGTGATTTGTTTGCCGAGTGCTTTCTTTTGGCACTCGGAAAACCGACCTTCAGGTGTCTACCATTCTATTTGTCTCTTTTTTCGTCGAGTGCCAATGCTCACACTCGGTAAACATGTTCGCCGAGTGCCTGACAAAAAATACTCGGTGAAGTCTTATTTACCGAGGTTTTATTTGTCGTGTGCCATTCGCTGAGTGCAACACTCGATGAAGCATTTGCCAGAGTGTAAACAAGGCTTTGGCGTTGTCTTTGGCACTCGGCGAATATTCGATTTGCGGTAGTGATTGTGATAAAAAATGAATGTTTAAAAACAGAAGATCTACGCAGACAAAATTTTATTTAAAGAAGGAATGGGTCTTGTTTGAAAGCAAAACGATAGTTAAATCTTCGTTTTATAGAATTTGAAAATTTTTCTATAATCAAAATACAGCATA
Organism: Zizania palustris; assembly: GCA_019279435.1. Lineage (NCBI taxonomy): Eukaryota > Viridiplantae > Streptophyta > Magnoliopsida > Poales > Poaceae > Zizania > Zizania palustris. Next base: position 10,243,594 of record JAAALK010000284.1, read on the forward strand.
ACTTATCTCACAACAAAATTAGCATTTTTCTAGTTAAGTTAGCAATTTTTAATCTATCAAATGGATTACTAAAATTTAAATTGAGACATGTCAAATTTGAACTGCAAGTGCATGAAATATTTATCTAAATTGTGCGAAAAAATTATATTTATTTTTTTGAGAATATTTTTAGTCCTTACCCACTTTTATTTCACAAATTTTGTCAAAGAAAGAAATGAATAAAACTAATTTGACAAAATTTGAAAAAAAAGAAGGTTCACCGAGTGCCAAATTTGATACACTTGGCACACAATTTTTTTTTCCATGCGTCTCCAATCCAGCACTCGGCAAGTATTTTTTCCATAGCGCCGGCACCAAAATTCCAAATTTTCTCATTCGACGCTGAAATTTTGAATTCCACGCCAACATTTTCAAACATCCTGACAGCAACCTCCTCGCCACAGGTTCTACGCCTTTGCTCACTGTCGCCACCTTCATGCCACGGCCCTCCCCACCATCTCTCTCTATGTCGTGTTTCACTCTCATCGTGGTCATCCTCGTCGCACCTCGATTGTCTCTGCTGTGCCCCGTCGTATCTGCGCACCGCTGCCACCTTGCCTCCAGTGCGCCGTGGTCGCCTTGACTCCTTCCACTATGTCGCACCTGTCTCACCGCACCCCACGTGCCGCACCAATACGGGCAGTAACCTCGTTAGACCTGACTCGACATGCTACGCCGCGCAGCATCACACCTACCAAGTGTTCAACCAAATGTACGTTCGAAACACCGCCATACGCTGCATTTTTTTAGTTTATTTGTTTGCCAATTGAGTACCAAACTTTGGGTACTCGACAAACTATCTATCATGCCAGCGTTACCCTCTTTTTTTCGACTGTCGAATTTAGCACTCGATGAAGTATTTGCCGAGTGTCCGACAAAAACATTCAGCGAACCATTGTCCACTAACAATGGTTTACCGAGTTTTATTCGCCGAGTGTTTTTGAGAATTTATCGAGTGCCTATGACTGCACTCGGGGAACTCCTTTTCCCCAATAGTGATGTAGTGAGGAGAGGTTTCCGATCGCCCGTAGACTATTATTGATTGTCTATAGCTTACATTGTTGCTGATGTTAGGTAAGTGACGACCGTCCAATCTCTTCTGATATTATTGCTGATGGTTAACAATACTAGTACAATCGTCAGCTTAAATAACTAGTATTAGGTATATTTTGTGCGTACCAAGCATATGTATTGCTCTATTCGCCTTTGTAGTCTACAGAATTTTATAATTTGTTGGCGTACCCTATGTCGTGTTGGGATTAAATTTTACGTTCTATAGACATTGCACAAAATTAAAGTTGATTAGCCTCAATATATATCCAACAAATTAGACATGGAACCTTGCATTAATATATCGCGTATATACATAAATAAGAAAAGAGAGGTTTAGATTTACAAATTACACAGCACAGCAATATGCTTGATATATTTCTGGTATATAGCTTAAAGAGCGGCAAACAGATCTGACAGGAACTCGTGAAATGAAGCCAGAGTTTTGCTATTCACTCATGCACTGTCGTTGTTGCCTGGCTTGTTTCCTAGTTGGTGATGTTTGGTGAGTAGTGTCCACGCCCATAGCGTTAGCAGCGTCATCAACTTAATAAAGTAACTAGCTAGCTAGCATAAAGTAGATTATGTATACTAAACATATATAAGTACGTCTCACTATCTATATATATTCAAAAATGATTCTACGAAATCTAATTAGCTAGCTAACAACGACCACCCTAATCTACATTATGGCAAATAACTTCACATAATATTAGGCCTTTAATTAATTAATGATATATATATACATAGAGAGAGATGGAGCCGTTGGATATCTGCAGTATATAATCTCATGCACGCAATATCCAAAATGAATTAACGAAATATCTTATATTTTGAAATATTACAGTGTAATTTTAAAAACTATTATATATATCTAGATATTAACCGGCTGTTTGCAGAATAATATATTGCCGCGCTACATAAAAACTATTATATGACAAGTATTGTTTCATTGGCATAGCCCCACACGATCATATGCAGAATAATTTAGCATTCGATAAAGTATTCGTCGAGTGCCGAATAAAAAACAATCGGCGAATCTTTGTTCATCGATGATGAGTTCACCGCGTTTTGTTCGTCAAATATTTTTTAGGATTCGCCGAGTGCATCATGTGACACTTGGCGAGCTTTTCTCTGGTAGTTAGGATATGTTTCCGATCGCCTGTCGACTATTATTGATTGCCTGCTAGCTTGCATTGTTGCTGATGTTAGGTATGTGACCTTCCAATTGCTTTTGATATTGTCGCTGATGGCTAACAATACTAGTACAATCGTCAGCTAAATTAGGCAGCACAACAAGAAGCATGCTATATTTCTGGCATAGAGCTTAAAGAGCGACAAACAGATCGACAGGAACTCACGAAATAAAGCCAGAGTTTTGCTAATCGCTCATCCACGTACTGTCGTTGCCTGGCTTGTTTCCTAGTTGGTGATGTTGAGTGAGTACGTGTCCAAGCCCATAGCGTTAGCACCGTCAACAACTTAAAGTAAGTAACTAGCTAGCTAGCATAAAGTAGATTACGTACTAAACATATATAACTACGTATCACTGTGTATATTCAAACATGAGTCTACAAAATGTCTAATTAGCTAGCTAATAACGAACACCCTAATCTACATTATACATTATGGCAAATAACTTTACATAATATTAGGCCTTTAATTAATTAAGGATATATACATAGAGAGAGCTAGATAGGGAGCCGTTAGATACCTGCAGTGTAGTATAGAATCTCAAGCATACAATATCCAAAATGAATTTACGAATTATCTTATATTTTGAAATATTACAGTATAATTTCAAAATGAAGTCTGCCAAATATTATATGTAGACATTACACGTTTGGTTTCACAATAATATTGACGTGCTGCATAAAAACTCTGATATGACCAATATTGTTGGCATAGCCCACACAAGGTGGTTTGCAATTTGAGAGAAAAGCTAACAGAGAAAACTCACATAGGCACAGAGTGACCCACGTCTCGCCGCATGTTTTCACATAAAATAATAGGATTTTTTACTTTGCCCAATGTATCTTATACCATGTCAAAATTTGGTATTTTTTAGTGCTAGCTTGCTATTTTTAGTTAATTGAAGTTCTTTATAGGAATTTAATTAAAAGATCCCAAATTTGAACTACAAGTGCCTTAAATTTGTTTATTTGAACTAAGAAAATTTCTAGGATGAACAATAAGTGTACATTTTATAATGCCAAATTATGGTTTTTTTACTGTCTTTTTTCTATTTTAGTTTTTTTTAAAACAAATTTAAACAATCTTTGCCGAGTGCAAATAGAACTGGCACTCGGCAAAGACCCAAAAAATCATCTTTGCCGAGTGCTATTTAAAAAGCACTCGGCAAAGAAGTGGAGGTACCCATTATTTCATGTGAACTCATGATGTATGTACATGAAATAGGTCAAAATTTTGAAATATTTTTTAATAAGCCGTTGGATACCTGCAGTGCTATTTTTTTAATAATTAATAATGTTCCTAGGTTTTAATTTGAAGTAGGTCCAAATTGAACTGCATGTACATGAAATAATGACTAATAAATTGTAGGAAAAACATATTTATGTTCATGAGTCTATTTGTTATCTTTTAGCACTACATATAACTAAATATTAAAAAATCTAAGTTACGACACTCAACCGGCAACATGGAGCACCAAGGTTTTTGAATTATAGAAAATTAAATTGAAGCCTAAAAAATATGATACTTGACATGGTGTTATTATATCATACATATATACTGTGGTAAAAATTTCATAATGTTTCGATGAAGTTTTCATTTATGACCTTAAGAAATTGGACAATCTCGAGAAGGATGAGTTAGGTTTAGGACCAAGTCTATCTTGTAAAAAAATTTTGAACTTAAAACTTTTTGTACTACTAAAAACCCAATGTTTCTTATACCATGCCAAAAATTGGTATTTTTAGAGATAATTTGCTATTTTTTCGATAATTGAAGTTCTTTATATGATTTTAATTGTGAGATCCTAATTTTGAAATACAAGTGCTTTAAATTTGTTTTTTTGAACTAATAAAATTTCTAGGATGAAACTAAGTATATATTATGTAATGCCAAATTATGGAATTTTTTACTGTCTTTTTCCTATATTAGTTTTTTTTGAAAAAAATCTTTGCCGAGTGCATTTAGCCCTGGCACTCGGCAAAGAACAAATAAATAATCTTTCTCGAGTGCTAGAGCTATTGGCACTCGGCAAAAAAAGTTTTTTTTAAAAAAAATTAACAGTCGCCTAGTGCCTTGCTATTGGCACTCGGTAATTTTTTTAAAAAATAACATTCGTCGAGTGCCTCAATATTTACACTCAGCAAAACTTTTTTTAAAAAAAATTAACATTCGCCGAGTGCCTCCCAATTTTCCACTCGGCGAATATGGCTTTAGGGCTAAAAAAAGGCCTCGTAGATCTGGGCGCACTTATTGCGCCCATATCTGCTCCCCCACACCCCGTCGCCCCCTGCTCCCCCACACCCCACCACCACCGCCTGCTCCCCCGCACCCCGCCGCCACCCTGCTCCCCCGCCACCGGCCGCCCGCCTGCGTCCCCGCCGTCGGCCGCCCCCGCACCCCGCCACCCCATTCGCCAGCGCGCCCCTGCGCCCCCCCCGCCCGGCATGTGCCCCCAATACTTAATATTATGTCATTAACAACTTCACTTGCATAAAATAGGTCCATCCACAGTGGTGTGCCACTCATCTTGAATGTTGGGGCCAAATTGTTGATAGGTGGTGTTCTGCCGAGTGGTAGAGCAGTCACGATGCATGCCGCCAGAAACGCCTACTCATGACTAGGGGTGGCAGTTTGGCTCGGGGCTCGCGAGCCAGCTCGGGCTCGGCCGAGCCGAGCCGAGCCTGGCTCGGCTCGCTGTGCCACCGAGCCGAACTCGAGCCAAGCTTCCTGGCTCGGCCAACATTCGAGCCGAGCCGAGCCGGCTCGCGAGCCGGCTCGCGAGCCGGCTCGTTGGCTCGGTCACAACATATGGAGCGAATCTATTCCTCTATTTAGTGCATAAAATCATGAATTCATGTGAAGTAAATAACATCAAATTGCGTATTTTCATCATTGCGTGAGCACTAAGCTCTAAACACCGAACAATAGACACATCTCCTCTCCCCTCTTGACAATTGGCACCATCGATGCTCTCGACGGCCAGTGGTCCTTGGCTGGCCCACAACCCCCACTGACCACCGCTACCTACACGGCTACACCCGATGCCACCACCTGATTTTCTGAGAGGAATGAGTCCCCAACAATGCCACTTTTAAGTTAAGTGAGCACAATACATTGAAAAAGATTAAAAAAACAAGTGGACGGTGGCACTAACGAGCCGAGCCGAGCCGGCTCGTGGCTCGGCCGAGCCCGAGCCGAGCCAGAATTTTGGCTCGCTAAACCATCCGAGCCGAGCCTGGCTCGGCTCGCTAAAGAGGTGGCTCGGCCGAGCCGAGCCGAGCCGAGCCGAGCTCGGCTCGTTGCCAGCCCTACTCATGACGGGGGCAGCACACCATCAAGACTCGCTGAACCACGACTAGTTCAAGGCGAGATGGGTATGTAGTTACTTGTTTCTTTTTTTCGCTTAATTGCACAATATAACTCTAACTATCTTCTTGTTTCAGTCAACGGCCAATGCGGGTCAGGAATGCTCCCAAGTCATGGCATATGCTCTGGCTCACAAAGAGAGGGCGGTTGAAGGCAATACTTACAATCCAAATGACCCCGCTGAGTCGTACACTAATCAGAACGCATATCAACGCCTCCAGGACTATTCAGAGATGGCGAGGGAAGTGCATGGTCCTGATTATGACCCAGTCGCACATGACATCGATGGTGAGGTGGTCATGAGGGCTGGAGGAGGCAAGAGACATGGGCGATATTTGATGGGCGACAGCGCAATTGATACCCGTAGTACCCCCTCTCTACCTAAGGTGAGAGCTCGGAGCTCGACCTCTGGTCCGGGTATACGCCCTCACTGAGACACATCTATGGGTCTGATTGCTGATCTATAGGTTAGTTCATTTTCATCAATCATCGAACATTTCAAATTATTTGTTTTGGATCGTTAATGATTGTGAATTAATGGTTTGTAGGCCCAACTACATGAAGAAAGATAACAAAGGACCGAGTGGCAGACCCAGATGGAGGCTCGAATGCAGACCCAGATGTAGTAGTGGTTTGCGCAGATGGATGGGTCTTTTCAGGTCACATGGGTGTGCTTAGACTTCCTCAACCCTCACAATCTCCGCAGACTCCACAAAGCAGCAATGTGAGTTTCTAATATTGTTTTTGTCATTATTGTTATATACAATTGTGCTGACTATTTTCTTTTTTGTAGTTCCATTCATCGGCATAAGGATCAAACACGCAGGCATCTCCGCACATTGGGCAGAGCGGTAATGCTAACTTGTGAGACTAACTTGTGAGACTAACTTGTGAGGCGTAATGTGAGTTGTCGTTGTGAACTTGAACTTGTAAATTATAATGTGAACTTGAACTTGTGAACTATAATGTGATCTTGAACTTGTGAACTAAATTATGCTTTGTGATGTGATTGACTCATGGGATTTATGTTGAAATGTGATTTTTCGAGGAATTTGTGATGAAATGTAAATTTTGTGATGAAATGTGAATTTGTGATGAATTTTGTGATGAGATGTGAATTTATGATGAATTTTGTGATTAAATGTGAATTTGTGATGAATTTTGTGATTAAATGTGAATTTTGGGATGAAATATGCATTGAATAAATGAAAAGAATAAAAATAATTGTCGAGTGTGGCACTCGGCAAAGCCACCTAAATAGCACAGAATCATGCCATGTGGCGCGTTTCTGTGCATTTTGGGTGGCTTTGCCGAGTGCTATTCCACGTGGCACTCGGCAAAGCCCCCTTCCACGCGTGCCAACTATCCCCCAAAGAGGCTTCGCCAAGTGCCACTTGGGGCACTCGGCAAAGTTCCTTCACCGAGTGTCACGTGGGGCTTCAGCAAATGGGACGTTAAGGTGCCCCCAGCCGTCAGCCGGCCATGTTTGCCGAGTGCCCCACGTGGCACTCAGCGAAGGCTATATTGCACTCGGTGAAGACTTCACCGAGTGCCCGATAAAAGCACTCAGCGAACACCCACATCACCGATAAGGCTTGTACTAAGTGGGAAAGAGGTTTCACCGAGTTCCCTAGGCACTCGGCAAACAAGGTTGTTCCTGTAGTGTATTATTTTGAGCACTTTGTAAAGATAGGTTTACCGATTAATTTTTAAAAAACATTCGAAAAATTATAAATACTCGGTGAATCAATTGGTTGCCGAGTATTTTTTTGAAAATAAATTTGGCAAAAATGGTGTACTGGACATCGCGACGGCATGTTCTCGGTGTGAAAAAAATTTCGGGTTTGCCGAGTGTGTTTTCAAAACAAAGATCTATTCTTTGTGTGAAAGAATGTTTCGAGCCTATATGATATTTGTAACGTAATTCGAGCATCAATTTTCTACACTCAAAATACAACATATCTTATTCCATATAAAAATTTTGTATTTTTCTATATCATTTGGCTATTTTTAATTCATGAAGTATGTTTGTAGGATTTAAATTAAATAATGTGAAATTTAAACAGCAAGTGCATGAAATAATAAACCAAAAATTATAGAAAAAAATCATATTAATGTTTTTATACTATTTAGGCCTTATCCACTAAGTTAAAATTATTTTTGAAAGATTATTTGTGACACTTGATCGGCAATGTGGAGATCAATAGTTTTTTAATTCTAAAAGAATCAAATTTAGTCCGAAAAACACGATACCTATCATAGAATTATGATATGATACTATTGACAGCAAAAATTGGTTAAGCCAAGGTCCAGCAGAAATAAAGCATGGTCAACAAAAGTCAATGAATTTCAGTCAAAGGTTGGTCAAAGAAGCATGTCTATACTGTTTTACACGATAGGATAAGAAGGAGCCAATAGAGATAAAGAAATGGAGATAAGAACTAGAATCAGTGCGATACTACTGCGATCAAGCGACAAGTCTCCGGACTATAAATATGTACCTATTAGCTAGGTTAACGAACGACAAACACAACTACAAACTACTCTCGGAGGATCACTACCACTTTTGATTTGATAACCAGATGCTTGCTGAGCCAAATCATTTGCTATTGAGTTGGCTTCTTTAGATACATGGGAAATTTCAAAGTTTTCAAAAGTACCAATTACGTCTAGGCATTTGTCCAAATAGCTATTTAACAAACCATTAAAGCATTGAGCAACTCTAGCTACTTGTTGAACAACTAATAGAGAATCGCCTTATGCATGAACATGTTTAATACTCATGGAATCTAAAAGTTCAAGTCCTGGCAATAAAGCTTCATATTCGGCTTGATTATTAGTACAAGGGGATATGAGTACCACTCTGACACCTTGGCCATTTTTGCAAGCCGAACCATCAAAGTATAGTTTCCATGGTACTACTTCAATCATAACAGTGTCGCTACTCCAATTGACATATACATGGTGATCAACTATACAGTTTGTGACGGCATGGCCTTTCATAGCTTTCAAGGGTTCATAAGCCAAGTCATACTCAATTAAAGCATAAGCACACTTTTCGATTCTCCCACTTAGAATCAGCTTTTGCAGCATGTATTTTATAACATCGGTATGACAAGTAACAATACATGTGCCAAATAGAAGATAGTGGCGAAGTTTGGTACATGCATAATAAAGTGATAAATATAAATGCTCCAAAAACACGTACCTCTTCTCAGCATCTAACAGGCGGCGACTCAAGAACGTGATGATGTACTCCTTTACCTCCACCTCCTGAGTTAACACAACTCCTATCATATTATATTCTGCAGCAACGTATAGCCAAAATGAAATCCTAGCTTTCGGTGAATTCGATCAAAAGCATGTTGCTGACTTTCCCCCCAAGTGAATTTGGCTTCATTCTTTAGCCGAAGTATAGGGACAAAAGCATCAATCTTGCTAGACAGGTTAGATATAAAGCGAGGCACATAGTTTACCTTGCCAAGCAACTTTTGCACATCTCTCTTACATGTCGGCGCTTCAAAGTTCTCAATATTCTCAAGTATCTTAGGATCAATCTCAATACCTCTCTCATGAATCATGAATCCTAAGAACTAGCTCGTCGACACGCCAAAATCACACTTGAGTGGGTTCATTTTCAAGCTATACTAACACATTCTTTCAAAACCAACTCTCAAATCGGCTAAATGGTTATCCATAGCATCTGATTTGACTACAACATCATCTATATAGACCTCTAACATAACTCCTAGCAATTCATGAAAGATCAAGTTCATAGCATGTTGCATGTGGCACCAGCATTATTTAAACCAAAAGTCATCACAACCCATTCAAACAAGTCAACAAAACCAGGACATCTAAAGGTTGTTTTGTATACATCCTCTTCAGCCATAAAAATTTCATTGTAACCAACATTGCCATCAAGGAAACTTAGTACCTTCTATCCTAAAGCATCGTTGATCAACATGTCGGCTATTGGCATGGGATACTCATCCTTCGGAGTGGCCCTGTTCAAGCCCCTGAAATCAATGCACACATGAATCTTACCACTCCCTTTCTTTTCGATAGGCACAATGTTAGCAACCCATTCAGCATACCTACATGGCCTAATAAACTCAACCTTAATTAATGACTCCATCTCTTCTTTAACTCAGTCATACACAGCCAAATTAAAGTGACGACAAGGTTGTTTATAAGGCATAAACCAAGGTTTCATAGGCAGTCAATGCTCTACGAGCTCGCGGCTATGTCCAGGCATCTCTCTATACTCACACGCAAAGAAATTGACGTACGACCGAAGTAATTTTATTACCTCAACCTTATCACAAGCCGATAAATTCTGATTTACAAATGTCGACCTTGGAATACTACCATCACCTATATCTACCACCTCTAAAGGGTCGGTCGACGCAAATCCTCAATGGCTTCAGCGATAATGTCTTTAGAAGACCGATATTGCTCTACGCGAGACTTTAGCAAATCAAGATTGCTTCTACCTGACATGATAACTAGTTTAGAGAGAGTTGAGCTACACTAGTTGACTTTATAGAGACTAGAACAAACCTTCCCTTAGATACGCTGACAAAGTCATAATCTGAGAGGTCTCTACCTAACTGACACTCTATCTTATCATGGATGCATGGCGTCTATGGACACATCGGCCAAAGCAACCTAGGATGAAGTGTCAGCTGGTACAACCGCCAAGTCATTGCCATCCCACTAGATCAAACACTAGTGCAAGGTAGATGGAATACAACAATTTGCCTGAATCCAATCACTCTCAAGTAGCACACTATAGTTACCCTGCACATCTACCACGAAGAACGCTATCGGCAACATCTTATTACCCACCGTCAAGTCCACAAAAAGCATGCGGTTGGCCTTGGAGCTCTCGTCGTTGAAGCCATTCAGCGTCAGGTTAGTCTTCATCAAGTCATCCTCATTCTTGCTAATCTTCTTCAATACAGAGTACAGTATCAGGTTGACAGTGGCACCTCTGTCTACGAGCATCCTAGAGATCAGCCTACCGTCGATGTGTCATCGAACGTGCAGGGGCTTCAAGTGACGAGTCGACTTCTCGGGCTTCTCGAAAACAACTTCACGTGGGCCAAAGTTTAGTTGAGAGACCTCGGCGTCATCTCCTGGCAGACCAAACTCGGTAGGAAGCATCACCACGTTCACATCCATTGATTGAGGGAGTGGCCCCTCCGTGACAGGTGTGTAGTTGTTGTCCAACATGACATCATCATCACTCGGAGTGGGAGCCGAGTTGTCCACCGCAACCGGCTTGGGCTTCCATACCTATTTAGGTACTGGTCGAGGAAGAATCTCCTGGAAGATCGCATCCCGCTCATCCTCAGCCTTCTTCTCTCTCATTTCATGTGCTCGAAAACACTATAGTTGTCTATTCTGGGACTTGGTCATGCCTGGAGTGCCCACGAGGGTTGTGGCTTTGTGCCGAGCGCAATGAACTTGCTCCTGTAATTTTTGGCCAAATGGGAATCACCCGGATTGGCCTTGACATTTTTGCGCTTGGTGGGGGTACCTCCCTGTACCCTATCGGTCATACCGGCCTTACTGGGCAAGTCTAACCGGGCCTTGTTGGTCGGACTGGCCATGGTGGGCCACTCTAGCTGGCCATTGTCGAATGACAGAAAATGGCCGGTCGGATCGGCCATAGTAGGCCGGTCGGATCGGCCACAGTAGGCCGGTCAAATTGGGGTGGTGAGGTCGGTCTGACCGACCCTAAGGCTGCGGTCAGACCGACAGGCTCCACCTTGGCTTTCTTCTATGGCTCGCCTCCGTTCTGATCTGGTGGGGCCTTCTCAAGGATTGGGACATCCTGGGAACCCACTTTGATGATGATGGCCTCAAAACTCCAGTCCTGTCATCCCTGCGATGCGACAGAAAACCGACTGAAGACATTGCCTCCCACAGTGCTCATCTTTCCCAACATGTTATGTATCTCGGGCGACACAAATGGAGCACCCATAAAAAAGTAAGGGAATGGGTAACCAGCTGGTGGAAAGTAATATGGGCCCATTGCACCATTGGGAACTAGTACGGAGGTGGAGGCATCGTCGGCTCTAGTGGTCTCGCCCACTATGGCATCACACAAGAAGTTGGGAACTCATTCCTTTGCGTAGGGTTTGGCCTCGCTGGAGGTCATGGCCTAGTGTTTGCTTTCTCGGCCCTCTTCTTGTGCTTCTAGAGTACCATCTCATATGTCACCTTCTACTTCTTGTGTGATTTAGCCGAAGACACCGCATTTTTGTTCACCTTCCAAACCCCTACCTCAGGATTCTTTGGCACAAGCATGTGTGGTCAAGGTTCTCCAATTATGACTTCCTTCCCCTTAGCGACTCAGCCTGCTCAGGCCAAATCAACACCTTCTTCCCATCGAGATCAATGGTGTTCATAGGGAAGGGGTCTTGGTTGAGCTTCATTTTGGGATTAGTATCCAATTTCAATCGTCCTCCCTCTTTGGGCGATTGAACCTGTCGATGAAAAACATTACAATCATTAGTAGAATGAGAATGAGAATGAGAATGAGAATGTGAATCATGCCACTTACAATAAGTGTGTTTCTTCAAATCATCGGCAGTGGGCATGATGTGACCCTTCGGTAACCTGAGGAGTTTGTTCTTCAACAAAAAATCAAATATCTTATCGCATTTGGTCACGTCAAACGCGTATTTGACTTCACTAGGCCGACTCTTGGTGGGACACAGCCATAACTCAGAGCAAGTAACAGTCTTGGACTTATTAGACTAAGTCCACTCCATGGTGTACACATCGGCCGAGTCATCCTCCCTTTCTAATGATTCCTCATCGGAGTGCTTCATGACGTGTACCTCAACATTTGGCTTGCTAAAGGTCTTAGTGAATTTTTTATTCTTGGCTCGGCCTTCCTGGACTAGAGCCTGCTGTAAAACTTGACTAACCGCTAAGAAGTTCTGGCCCTCTAGCTTCTCCTTAATCTCAAAATGCAAACCATTAAATGCTAAGTCAGCCAAATCCCTCTCAGAAATGTTCAAGCTGAAACATCGGTTTTGGTGTCTCTAAACCGCCTAATGTAGTCAGAGACGCCCTCATTATATTTTTGTTTAACCGATGTTAGGTGCATGATTCTAAGTTCAGTTTACCCAGTATAAAAGTAGTTGTGGAACTTCTTCTCTAACTGGGCCCAAGTCTGGATGGAGTTTGGCGGTAGCGCCGAAAACCAAGTGAAAGAAGTGCCGGATAGCGACAAGGAGAACAGTCCAAGTGTAAAGGCATCCGACCCACTAGCTTCGCCACACTTCGCTAGAAACTGACCTATGTGATCCCAAGTGGTTTTATTACCCTCGTCGTCGAATTTGGTGAACTCAGGAACCCTAAAACATCGCGGATATTGGATTGTGTCATAATGATCCAGGTACGGCTTGTGGTATACCCTAGTCCGATCCCGGGGTATGAAGCCCATGCACTCTCTAAAAAGCACGTGAATATGCTCATCTATGTCATCTACGCCTCTCTCCTTTGTGTGTCTCTCGTGCGGGGGCGCGACACACGACGGTATGTTGGCGTTTTGGCCGTATGGATCTCCTTGATTACCCTCCTCTCGTGGCATCTCACGATACGCAGCGTTGTCTAGCCTATGTGGGTGTGCGGGAGCAGGAGGTGCGACCTGCATGGGTAGAGGCAGTGCAGGCACTGGCAGAGGAGGCACATGAAATTCCACGGGTGTGGTCTGATCGGACATAGGGTCGGTCTGGCCAAACACATAATGGCCAACTCACATGCCATTATAATTTTTAGAAATTGCCTATATGCCACTGTCAGTGACTGTGGCGGCCCCCATGTGTCAGTGACACACCGATGGCATATTGGCAAACCGTGAAAATTGTAATGGCACGGAAAAAATTAACCCTTTCCTCTTCGCATATTCTTATTGATTTCTGCTATATCAAGGTATTATTTCTGTGTGCTTCACGAATCTGATCCATCAACACTGGTCCAGCCTCAAGTGTGGTGAGATATGCTGAAGTGGTGATTCCTAGATTCAATCTCTCCATTTCTTAGCATAACATTGGTGCTTCTTTCTGCAACATGATGGCATTGCAATATCCTTTAAGACTCAAAGTGTCTGCTACTATATTTGACTTGCCTTGATGATAACGAATTTCCATATGATAGTCTTTGATCAATTCCAACCATCTTCTTTGTCTAAGGTTCAGGTATGGCTGAGTGAATATATACTTCAAACTCTTGTGATTTGTGAAAACTTCACATCTGTTTCCAACTAGATAATGTCTCCAAATCTTCAAAGCATAAACTACCACTGCTAATTCTAGATCATGAGTATGATAATTTAACTCATGGGGTCACAGCTGATGAGATGCATAAGATATCACTTTTCCATCTTGCATTAAAACACATCTTAGCCCTTGGCGAGATGCATCACAATAAACATGAAAATCCGTGTAGATGTGTGGCAGAGTTAACACTAGTGCCGACACTAGCTTTTTCTTCAAAATCTGAAAACTTTCTTCATACTCTGGTGTCCACTTGAATTTCTCTTCCTTCTAGAGTAACTTTGTAAAGTGTCTGGTAATCTTTGAGAAATTCTCAATGAATCAATGGTAGTAACCGGCCAATACAAGAAAACTACGAATCTATGTTACTAATTTAGGTTGAACCCGATTTGTTACTACTCTTATTGTGGAAGGATCCACTGCTATCCCCTTGGAAAAAATAATATGTCCTAAGAATTTCACTTGAGATGACCAAAATTCACACTTCTCATACTTTGCATATAGTTGATGTTATCTCAACATTCCCAATGTCAAACACATATGTGCTTCATGCTCTTCTTCTGTCTTGGAATATATTAGGATGTTATCCATGAATACCACGATAAACTTGTCCAAAAATTCCATAAAACTTTATTCACCATGTTCATCAAAATGCTGGAGCATTTGTGAGACCAAATGACATGACGATATACTCATATAGATCATACCTACATGTGAAAGGGATATTTGGTATATCTTCTTCTCTTATCCTGAGTTGGTGGTAACCTGACCAAAGGTCAATCTTGGAGAACATGGATGCTCCCTTTAACTAGTCAAATAAATCATCAATTCATGACAAAGGATACTTATTCCACTACAGGAAAACAATAAAATTATGTCGGCCATTGTAACTTCCATCGACATTTTCAAAAGACGACGAAAGTTAATTAACTTCTGTCGGCCTAAAAGAGCCTACGAAAGTAAAAATGAAATTTCTCCCGCCTTGCATATCTGCTCTAACTTTCGTCGGCTAGCATTAAAGCCGACAAAAGTTAAGTAACTTTCGACGGCTTTAATGCTAGCCGATGAAAGTTAAAGGGGATATTTTTCTCCACGTGCGCGTACAGGGAAACCTAGTTCCCTGTACGCGCGCCCCCGCCACTTCCAGCACCCACCACTGCCTCCAGCGCCCACCGCCCACACTCTAGTGCGCCCGCCTCCGCACGCCGCCACAACTCGAGGTGTGCCCAGCCGCCTTGCCTGACCGCCCTATGCCGCCGCTGCCCGACAGCCCCACCGCCGGCCGCCGCCGTACGCCGGCTGCCATCGCCCACCGCCAGCCTCCATCCACTGACCTTCGCTGCCCGATGGCCTCCGCCTCCCGCCGGCCTCCGCCGCGCCGCCAAGTAATTTTCGTATGCAATTTTTTATTTGACAAATTGATCTGTGAATAATTGTGAATTGATCTATGAATAATTGTGAATTAGTTTGTGAATTGATTTGTGAATTGTGATGTTGTGAATTAATTTGTTCATATGCAATATGCGAATTGATTTGTGAATTGTGAATTAATTTGTTCATATGCAATATATGTTGTGATGTTAAAAAAATTTGTTCATGTATTAATATTGTGCTTTTACATATGTTTCATATGTTATGTTCTTTTTTCATATGCAATATATGTTGTGATATTATATATATGCTATTAATTTTATTCTTGTATTAATTTGTAGTTTCTTGATGATTTCATTAGGGTGATCAGTATTATATATATTTTTTCTTATATATTCTTTTCGTATGCAATTTTTTATGTGACAAAAACGTAAGTAGTGTAACGAAACATATGTGTCACCCATTTCGGACCAACATGTGTCACATGTGTCATGCGTGTGAGATGTGTAGGTCCGGAATTGTCCCTTTTTAGACATCCTCGGAGTGGGAGACAGAGTGTGGTATTTATGATCAGCTAGGAGTGCGATGAGATTTCAATGTCATAACCTTGTTGTTCTCCATTGCACCATTATCAGGCATGCAATTCGAGAACAGCGGAGTTATGCTGCTGAAATTTCGTTCGGACTCATGGCTCATCATAAATACCATGTTCTATCGGTCACTCTTGGGTGGGTTTAGGACATATCTTTTCCTATAGACATAGGGCCGTATGTGGTATGTATAAACATCTAGTACTTATGATGCATTCTCGATTGAGTGAATGTTTTGCCTCTAGAATGGCTGAGGACCGACGGTGGACGTATAGTGGTTGGAACAAAAGTAGAGCTCACAATAAGTAGTGGGTAATCAACACTAAGAAATTTCTTGATCGTGCATTCGTTTTGACAAAAACAACTGGCGCGAGGTGCCCATGCATGAAGTGCAGAAATTCTCGTTGGCAAGACAAGAGAACGTTGTCATTGCACATTTGCAAATATGGTTCTTGCCATGTTATGAAGTTTGGGTGCACCATGGCGAGACATTTCGTGAAAAATGGTATTACGCGTGGAAGAAGATGATAGCATGGCTGACGATAGGATGGATGAGATGCTTGATGGTATACGACCGGAGCTTGAAACAAACCCTGAGGATCCTCCTACACTAGAGGTTCAAAAGTTTTTCGACATCCTTAGAGCTTTAGAAGAGCCATGGCATGAGCACACCACTGTTTGCGTTCTCGCTTTCGTGACCCGTCTTACGACTATTAAGTCGAAGTTTGCATTCTCTAACAATTGTTACAAGGAGCTCATGAACCTGATCAGCGATGTCCTTTCTATGAACCATAAGATGCTGAAAACATGTAGCAGTCAAGAAAAATGCTTTCTGCTCTCGGTATGTGTCACGCCCCGATTTAATAAATCAGGACTTTATTGAAATTCCATGGAAAATCAATAAAACAAGACGTTCATCATGCGACCACGTACAATACGGGCAATCATTCACGGTTCATAGACCGCATTAATACAAAAGTGAATAAAGGTGAAGAGAAACTAATAAAATAAGGGTCCTAGATGAACGCCTCCTTCCAGTCTCGCCTTGACTGGGTCGCTACTCCAGACCTGCATCCTCCTCGTAGTAGACGGGCTCTGATGTTGTAAGTCAACGGGGTGAGTACAGGGGTACTCAGCAAGCCACCGAATGCAAATATAATGCAAGATAATAGCAAGGGAGATAGTGGCTAATTTTGCGGAAGCGCGTAATTTGTAATGCAATTAAATGTGAACAATTTATTAGTACTGAAACGTAAATATGTGTATGCATCATCATCTTCTAACTCGAGGGGTACAGTCAGCCCCACCTCGCTCAACAGTCCTTACATGCCATGAATAACTCGACCATTCAAACAATTGTAAACTAACTGCGAGTAGTCACATAACCCGCCCTTGACCGTGGGCTCGGCTTTTCGAAAAGATTGATTTTTACTCTGATCAGAGATGTACCACTGTACCCACAAGGCACGCACTCATCACCTACACCAAAGTGTAACGAGATGACCCATACCACGGGAACTCGTGCCAAAACCTTCCATATAGTCCTCCCCGACTCAACAGCACCCTCTTATAGGTTTCATATGGTGTCCCGACGCATCGGAGCCCCACCATACCCCCCCTTGAGCCTCGTCGGTACAAGTCGCCCGCAGGCTTGCCCCTTGCCCCGTCCTCTATGGTGCATCGAGTCGGAGCATTCCATACTTCCAGTTAGGACTTACCCATTAGACTTGTGGTTGGTACGGAAGTGCTTTGCAACAGATCCCGCAGACCGGTCCTTATAGTGCCCCGGGTGCGACAAACCAATGCCCGAGCTTGCACCCGGAACCCACCATACTTATAACTTAGCCAACTCCAACAGAGTCCAGAGACGAGAATAACGGGGAAAATCATATACAGAATCCAGCTATCTATGACTCATTCTTTTTTTATCCTATAGCAGTTGTGCCGGTACATTGGGCACTAGCTAATATTTTTATAGTAGAGTGACAAGGAGTTAAGGCTCAATAAGCATGGCTTGGGTTTGCACACAAGGACGGGGATCTAATAAATATAAGTGTATGGCTTTGATGTTTAACTAATGCAATATTAGCCTATGAGTTATAGCGATATTTTATTAAAACATGGGCTCAAATATGATCAACTGTTTCCACAGAGGTGGTCGATGACTTGCCTTGATCAGCAAAGGGGGATGGAGGAACCTCGGGGTAGAACTCCTGCTCCTCGACGAACTCGTAGTCTTTTCGATACGGAAAAATAAACAACACATTCAATAAACAGATAAAAATCCACCCAATAATAAACATACATATTTGTGGGTTTTATTATGGGGATTAAAGTTTAATATTCTGATGTTTGGTGAATAAACAGTAAACTTGTTTTCTTAAGGCTTTTCTAATTTATTTTTCTGAATTAAATAAATTATCCCTAAGGGGTTTTATTTAAGTATTTATTAAAGTTATTTTGGGTAACAGGAACTTACTGTTTTTATGTCATTAAGGTGTAGAGAATAATATTCTGGTTTTAACAAAATTTGAATGGTGAAATTTGGAGTTAAACTGAGCAACTTATGAATTTTCAAAGTTTAAATCAATTTTCTGAATTTTATTTAAACAGAAAATGGATTTTAGTCCACGGTGAGCCAGGCCCACGGTGGACAGGCGCACTGTGCGCGTGGACCGGATCAACCAGATCCGTTGGATCCAGATCCGGCGGCCAGGCTCGAGGCGGGATCCTTTAAGTGAAAATGGACGGCTCAGATTAAATCGCATCGAACCGGTACGCGTGGACGCACCAGATCGCTCGGAGGTTTTAAGTGGTGATCGACAGCCGAGAGGCCTCGATACCCCTTTGACCAGATCTGAGGGCCCTGATTAAATCCCGAAGGGATTTAATCCTTGCCCTCCGATCGCAATCGAACGGCTGTGGCGCGATCTGGCACGGCACGACGTAAGGGGGCGTGTACTCCCCTTCGTTTCCGGCGACGGCGGGCTCGGGTGCGGCTGCGACGGCGGCGGCGAGGGCCTAGGTGCCAAGCTAAGGCCAGAAATGGAACGCGGGGAGTAAGGGGGTCACGATGATACCTTCGGCGGCGAAGATGGGTGACGGGTGGCGACGACGGCGAGGTTAGACGGCGAGGTCTTCTCGGGTGGTCGACGGCGACGACGATCCGGCGACGTTCTTGGCCAACGGAGGGGTGGCCGAGGATGAGCGGTCGTCGACGGTCACTCTGGTGGCGGTGGCTAGGGCAATGGGGGCCGGGATCGACGGCGATGGCTCGCCGGAGTTGGGACAGAGAGGGAGCCCGAAAAATGGGAAATGGCGCTCTGTTCTCACTCGGCACGGGTAGCTTTGGTGTGGGCAGAGGGCGGCGTCTATAGGGGTACTTATAGGGGGTCGCCGGCGTCCAGATGGCAGGGAATTCCGAGGAACCCGAAGGTTGGCTTCCATCTCCAGCGAGGGTTTCCAAAAGCTTCAGATAGCTTTCCTTAAGCGCGTAAACGCGTCGCCATGGATGGAAAGGAGGCGGTGGCGTGCGGGGAAGGTGATCCGGGGGTGATCCGGGCGATCGCGGGCG
This sequence comes from Zizania palustris, assembly GCA_019279435.1. Classification (NCBI taxonomy): domain Eukaryota; kingdom Viridiplantae; phylum Streptophyta; class Magnoliopsida; order Poales; family Poaceae; genus Zizania; species Zizania palustris. The sequence goes on from JAAALK010000284.1 coordinate 10,263,075, forward strand.
GCCGGCGACGAGAAACAGAAGGTGATCGCCGGGAGAAAGGAAGGGGGCGATCCCCTTCCATCGGAGACGAAGCATCTGACAGGTGGCCCCCACCTATCAGCGGGCGAAACAGGAAAGAAGGGCCGACAGGCGGGCCACGACTGTCAGGGAGAGGGAGGCGGAGGCGAGAGACTGCCATGTGGGGTCGAGCGGGGACGGGCGCGGGCGGGAGTGAGAGGGGGAACGCGCTGACAGGCGGGTCCCACATGTCAGCGGCTCATGGCTTGGATTGGGCTGGGCTGAGGGCGGATTCGGGGTTGAGGCCCATTTAGAATTTTAATCCTTTTCTGATTTAAAATAAATCCAGTAATTTGTATATTTGATTAAGGGTTGAATCACTCTTGATAAAAATTTGTAAAAATTCCTAAAATTATATTTTGGCCTCTAGTTTATCTCATAAAATTTTCAGGTCCATATTTTGAATATTTCTCCCTGTTTGGCTTTATATGGGTTCTTTCATGATTTTCCTTTAATAAATAAATCCAGAAATGATTTAAATAATATTTTTCTTTTATTTTATTTGTTTTTATTTCTTGGGGTGTTACAGTATGGAGTATGAGAAGATTGATTTGTGCCAAGATAACTGCATGATCTTCTGGAAAGAACATAGGAATGAGATGAAATACTTAAAATGTGGTTAACAAAGGTTCGTAGAAGTCGTCAATGAATGCGGTGAAAAGGTGACGCCACAAGTTGCTCATAAGAAACTTCGTTACATGCCTCTTACACCTCAGGTGAAAAGATTGTTTCTCTGAAAGAAAACTGCTAGGCATATGAGATGACGTAAGGAAGGTGTATGTGAGAACAACCAAGTAATGCTTCACCCATCTGATGAGGAGGCATGGAAGGCTCTATATGATTTTTACACTGACTTCGCTAGGGATGCGAGAAATGTTCACATCAGGTTGGCAATAGATGGATTCACGCCTTTCAATGTAACTGCATCGTCGTACTCTTGTTAGCCTATTTTTTCTATTCCATACAACCTTCCACCTTCGTTTTGCATGAAATATGAATTTATGTTCTCGTGTCTCATTATGCCTGGTCTAGAACATCCTAGAACACGCCTCAACGTGATGCTCAAGCTCTTAATTAAAGAGTTGAAATAGTTGTGGAAAGGAGTTGAAGCATATGACTATGACCAGAACAAAAAATTCAATATTTGAGTTGCGTATCTATGGTCGGTCCACGATTTTATGGCATACGGTATTTTTTTGGTTGGAGTTGTCATGGAAGGTTGACATGTTCGATATGTGGTAAAGACACAAATTGCTTATGTCTTAACTTTGGGGGGGGAGATTTGTTACTTTGATTGTCATAGATGTTTTTCCCATGAATCACTCATTTAGGTTATAGAAGAATAATTTCAAGAAGGACAATGTTTTTGTAAAAGGAACACCAAGGTGTTTAAGCGGTGCAGAGATCGCTGATATGCTGAATGAGTTGGTCCTTAATGAAAATGGGGATGGATTTGTGGGATTTGGAACCGAACATAACTGGACCTACATATGTAGCTTATGGGAACTGCCCTATGTCAAATCGCTGATTCTGATGCACAACATTGACGTCATGCATCAGGAACGTAATGTTGGGGAAAGCATTATAAGCACACGCATGGATTTTGCGGACATGACAATATAATCTAAAGGCGAGAAGAGATTTATCTCAGATTTGTAATCGACCAACCCTTTTGTTGACAAATAGTGGTGGCAAGCCACGTGCCCCATTTTATTTAAAACCTAAAGAAAAGAAACAAGTAATGAAGTGGTGGAAACTTTTGAAATTCCGAGATGGTTACGCCGCAGGATTTAGAAGAGGTGTGAATTTGAAGATAAGGAAGGTAAATAGATTGAAAAGTCACGATTACCACATAATAATGGAAATACTCCTTCCTGTAATATTTCGCGGGTACTTGAATGATGACGTGTGGAAGGCATTAGCTAAGCTGAGCCATTTCTATAGACAACTTTGCTTTAAAGAAATTAAGAAAGAGATGATGGAGATGTTGGAGAAAGAGACACCTATGCTTTTATGTAAATTGGAAAAAATATTTCTTCCAGGATTCTTCAATTCAATGCAACATTTACTGGTTCATCTTCCATATGAAGCTAAGGTAGGTGGCCTTGTGCATTATAGGTGGATATATCACATTGAAAGGTCCCTAAAGAAGCTTAGAGAAATGGTGGGCAATAAGGCCAGAGTTGAAGGTTGCACCGCGAAAAATTTAATTTGAAAGAGATAGCATACTTCACTAGTGTATACTTCGCTGAGCATCACAATGTCAACACATCTGCTATGCGGTACCATGTGGATGAAGACAATCCTTGTAGTGACCTTGAAATTTTTTAGTTTAAGGGCATAACTGTTGGTATATCCACGACATATTATGTAACTCAGGAAGAACGGACATATGCCTTGATCTACATGTACTCAAATATGGAAGAGATGGAACAATATTTCGCGTAAGTGAATGTTTTTTAGTTTTATATTTTATTGGCGATGTTTCGTACCTTGTTTGTTTACCTTTTCGTTTACAATGTTAGTATGTTTTATTCGAAATACTCGATGTCTAGTTGTAAACCAATGGAGAAGCAATTAGATAAGTTGCATCGGGAAGGAATAAATGGAGTGCCTAGTTTCCTCACTTGGTCTAGAGAACATGTAAATCTTTACCTTTTGTGACACATATTATTTTAATCTATTAGGTTAATTATCTTATAAACCTGTATGATTTGCAGTGCGTGCTCATCGACAATGTACATATAGACTTGCGACAACTCTCTTACGGAAGTATTACTGCCAAAATTTACGGTCGATATGATGTAAATGATTTTCGCTTCAGTTCAACTAATTTTGAAGCGTCTCGACCTCTGGCAGCAATAACTAATACTGGAGTTGTTACAAGGGTCATTGATGCCTAAGGAAATGAAACTAAGTATTATGGAATCGTCAAAAATATAATCGAGTACAAATTTACTGGGAATAAGGAGCTTAAAGTAGTATTTTTCGATTGTGATTGGTTTGACCCCAAACATGGTACTCAAGAAAACCAATTTGGGATGGTTGAAGTCAAACCCACAAAACGACTACATGGTTGCGATAAGTTTGTCCTTGCTCACCATGTCGAGCAGGTGTATTACATGTCACACCCATGTGAAAAACTAAGTGCTTGGTGGGTAGTGTACAAAGTGAATCCTTGGGAACGTCTACAAACACCTAGTGATGTTGCTTATCAATTGGAGGTTGGAGAGGTCGATGAGGTTTACCAAGATGATGAATTGCCGAGTTCGTTTAATGTTGAGCCAGACTCGCTAGCATTTTCTTTACTTAGTGATGCTAATGATGTAGCAGTTCCCGAGAAAAGGAAACAACAACATAATATGAAAAAAGTAACATGGCGTGCTCTGGGGAGAAGGGGACAAATTGATCCTGATTTTGATGATAGTTGACAAGTAATTGTTATCATACTTTGTGTATGTTAAATATATTTCATATTACATTCTTTTTAATAAGTTCTTACTTTTCGTACTAATAAATGCTTATTTGTGATTGTTTTTAATGGGATGTTGAAAAATATTAAAAGTATCACAAAAAAGCTTTTCGGTGTGAAGAGTACGGTGAGTTACGAGGACACCCTATTCCACGGTAGTTCCATTTCTTCAAGAAGGCGTCAAGAGTTCTTGAGATACGTAGACCTGTACTTGCGGGATCGAACAATCGCATTTCAAAGAGATGATGAGGTAACCTTCAAATTGAATTTGATGCTAGTTATAAACTATTACTAATTGTTTTTCATATCATTTTGTAAGATGAAGAGAATGACCCGGAGGGTGCGAGGCAGGAGGAGGGTGTGGGGCAGGAGGCTGACCCGGAGGGTGCAGGGAAGGAGGAGGGTGTGGGGCAAGAGGAGGGTGGTGGGTCAACATCATCCTCAGCTTGTTTCAAGACGAGCCACCTGGTCGCCCCACTTGTAGTCACTTCATCTGGAAACAAGATCGAGATCACGCTTGTAGGTGATGGGTAAGTATAATCCTCTATTGTTTTCCTTTACTTCCAAAAATTTATTTTAGTTTATTGAATTTAGTTATTATGTATTTATAGATCTTGGATTGATTCTCGGTTTGACGAAACTTTGAGGGTCACGCAAGTTAACCAGAAATTGGGTACCTTTGTCGTCTTCACTACCTAGGGGTGCTGACACTGTCGACCGTTGAGCAGCAACTCTGCACGACATGGGACAAATACCAGTTTTCCTCCTGATGGGGACTACGGAACTGCCCAGGGTGCAGTGTCTCATGACTTCTGGGTATGATTTTTTCATGCATTGTTTTGTTTTAACGCAAAACTTCTAGAGTGATAGTAGGTTACTAATCATTACTTTTGCAGTTACATTTTTGCTTGCCAGAATCAGGCAATCACCATAATCATGCCATTATTGTCTTCAACAACAATGCACATAAGGTGGTGAAGGACGCGATTTCATATGCCCGGATTCAGGCGAACTGATGAGGACATCACTTCACACGATACACACATGCACCAGCATGATACACAGATGCACCAACATGATACACACATGCACCAGCATGATACACAGATGCACCAGCATGATACACACACGCACCAGCATGATACACACATGCACCATCAACCTACAATTCAATTACAGGGACCAATCACACGCGCCTGCGCCCGTCGCTTGAACCATGAGGTTAATTCTTTCCTTAGCAACTATGTTAATATTTGTTTGGATGGGATGCTACTGAATACTAGTGATATTTTGTTGCTTAGGAACATGGGACAAGGAATAGAAGAGTTGGAGTTGAAGACGGAGTCGCACGGATGATTTGAAGTCAAGAATTCGCTGGTTCGGACTACATCAACCACCATGCACAAAAATGGGCATAACTTCCTCATACGAAGTCCGATTGGTGCGTTCTTGGACCTTTTGGAACGCTAAGGAGAAGACAGATCTTTTGGCGTTGGTTTAGACTCATTTGGAGTCTTGAGTCGTCCCGTGTGACTAAAACAGTCCTGCATGACAGAATTGGGCCGAGTTGGACCTTGTACTGAGTTGGAGGCCGTGTTGGCCCATAGTCCGAGTCGTGTGCGCCTCCTACAGGCTGCCCACGCCCTATATAACTCACGCCAGCCGCCATTAGGGTTAGGTTTTGCTTTGTTTGCATCTACACTTGTGTGTTTAGATCCCGCTCCTGCACCGGACCGATTGGCTGCTGCATCAGCGTTTGTGAAATCTCTCCTCATCATAGTTCATCTGTGATTTGGCATTCGACTTGTGTTCTTCCTGTTCTTGCTTGTGTTCTTGGGTTCGCTTGCAGGAACTAGCCTTCGTGGTGAGGTCAATCACGCCCTGCGTGGTTGATAACCGATGGAGACAGTGGTGTAGCGATTGCAAGGTTTTGATCCGCCGGACCGGAGCCTTGGATCGTCAACGTCGAGATTCTCCACCAATCCAAGTTATCCTTACCTAGCGGAAGATCAGGACCAATCCCCCATTAGTTGGTATCAGAGCTGAGATTTCCCGTTAGGTAATCTCGATCTTCGTTTGTTTTTACCTAGAGTTCAGAAAACCCTCACAAAAAATTCCCCACCGAAAACCCCTTTGTGCCTTGCGATTTTTAATTTCAGTTTTTAGCCTTGTTGAGTTTGTGTTCTTGGTCGAGTCTTGTTGCTGGTTTAGTCATCTCTTTGTGTCGTTTGAGTAGTAGTTAATCTTGTGTCTCAAAAATTCCCCCCACGGAAAACCCCCCTCGACAAACCCTAGTTGGTTTTTCCACATCGAGTCCTCGTAACCCCCCTTCGATAAAACAGGCATAACTTTTCGCTCGTTTGGCAGAAAAATCTGAAATTTTTTGAGCATCTTCTTGACCCAATTTGGAGCCAACCCTAACACGGGTTCCCTTGTTAGCCTTCATTAGAATTGCCAAAAAAAATCAGGAAGATAGAGAAAAAAATTGGTCAAAGTTTTTGCACGCCGTTCAGCGAACTTGTTGAATTTCTGTGAACCACATCCCACCTCAGTTGCAGGTGCCAATTTTTGTGGTTGCATCTCTTGTCATCCTTGTTCAAAAAAATATAGTAAAAAAAAATAAAAAAAAAGAAAAGAGAAGAAGCGAAGCAAAAGAGAACCGGTCCTGTCGTTTGCTACCATGTTCTGCCTCCACTTGAGTTTTGGGCACATAGTTTCCCTCTATTGCTTGAATTTTCACCTTGGGAGCACTAAGGCCAGCAACTTTGACAAGTGCTAGGGAACACTTATTGAACTTGGTTTAACTGTTATTACTATCGCTATTCCTTGCTACTTACTTTGCCTTCCAAGCTACACCTTCTCTTGGTCAGGACAGGTTCACATCTTGCAATCGCCCACCGCCCTACACCTGGTTTTTCACCTGTAGGCCGGTGACCTCACTGCGGCGTGGTAAGAACACTTGCAAGCGTGGGTAAGGCGCTTGACAGATTGCTTCCACCACACACCCACCACTCTACCTAGTTGCTTCCCATCAGGATTATTCTTGTTGTTTTGTCTTTTCACTAACATGGCAGATAACAACGGTACCTTTCCATCTGATTTTAATGAGTGTGTCTCATGACGTGCTCTACTGGAGTCTCAGCGGCAGACCCAACACTCCATCGAACGTCTCGCGCATACTGTGGCTGACCTAGTGGACCGGATGACTGCCCTGGAGACACGATTGCCTGCTGCACAAGCCGACGACGACCATGTTGAGGAGGAAGACGACCATGTTGAGGATGAAGACGACCTATCCTATGCTGGGAACGATGGCATTGACCCTGACGAGGCTGCACGTCATCGCTTTTAGTTCAATCGTCAAGGTATGGGCGGCCACCGCAACCGCCATCCTCGAGGTAACAATGACAACCGCAGGAACAATAATCCCTACTCTAAGGTAAAATTTTCAGTACCTCATTTTGCTGGCACCTATGATCCAGATGCATATTTAGATTGGGAGATGTCAGTCGAACAAAAATTTAATGCTCACATGGTTCCTGCTATCCACCGCGTGCGCTTAGCTACTAGTGACTTCACTAGATATGCTCTTCTTTGGTGGACTGAAATAGTTCAGGTTGGCAATGAACCATAAAACTGGGGTATGTTAAAATGGCAAATGCGTGGTAGATGGGTTCCTCCTTCATATAAACGTGATTTGAGAAAAAAATTGCAGCGCCTAAACCAAGGAAATAAATCGGTAGAGGAGTATTATCAGGAGTTGCAAATAGGTTGCATGCGTGCTGAAATTGAGGAGGACAATGAGGATAAAATGGCCCGTTTTTATGGTGGTTTAAGACGTGAAATTCAGGATATCATTGATTATAAAGAATACAATACTATCACTTGTCTTTTCCACCTTGCTATACTTACAGAAAAAGAATTGCAGGGTCGCCAACAACCACAACGCAGCATGAGGACCAACATTGGTGGTGCCACTTCACGCTCAAGTGGACAGCAGCAACGACCACCACCACCTTCTCGACCGGTGGCTACATCAGCACCTTCTACATCTACAGCCCAGGCTAAGAGCTCCAAGGCTGCAGCATCCAAGGCGCCAGCCAAGCCCACCTCCTCGGCGGCCTCTACTGCACGTTCTGCAGCGATCTAGTGTCACCGATGCAAAGGATTCGGCCACGTTATGAAGGACTGCCCTAGTCAGCGGGCTTATATTGCTACGGAAGATGGTGGCTATGTAAGTGCTAGTGATGTTGAAGATGAATACGCACTTGCTGCTAACATTGCAGGAGATTACGATGCTTCCGATGATGATGCAATTTTTGCACCGAGTGCCTCTGCCGACCATGAAGCACTTATTGTACAATGTGTCTTGAGCACGCACATGGAGCAGGATGATCGGGCACAACGGAATAATCTGTTTCAGACCTTCTTCGTCGTCAATGACCGTCGTGTACGTGTCATCATCGACAGCGGTAGATGCAACAATTTGGTGAGCCTCGACATGGTAACGAAGCTTCAACTTCCCACACGTACGCATCCACACCCTTACCATGTGCAATGGTTCAACAATAGCGGTAAGGTCAAGGTAACACAAACTGCTCACATCAAATTTTCCATTGGTACATACTTCGGAGTTGCTGATTTTGATGTAGTACCAATGCAAGCATGTTCTCTATTACTTGGTAGACCTTGGGAGTATGATACTGATGCTACACACCATGGTAGGAGCAATAAGTACACATTTATGTATAAAGGAAAGAAAGTTACTTTGCTTCCTATGACTCCTGCTGAAATTGTGAAATTTGAACAAGAAAAACATGCTAAGGACGCACAAACGAGCACACAACCTTCTGAAAATCAGCAAGTAGCTAAGACGCTTTTGAGGCAACAGAAAGATAAAGTTGCTTCTCCTTCTTCATCACAAGTTATTAATTTGAAATGACGTGTCATGCTTGCAACTAAAACTGACCTTGCTGAAATTTGTGATGATACTCCCTTGATATATGGCTTGACTTGCACGAACGTGTTGTTTTCACTTGCGAACATTCCTAGCTCTGTTCATGTTGCAGTCACTGACCTTTTGCAGGAGTTTAATGATGTTTTTCCTGCTGAGATACCACCCGGGCTGCCACCGATACGCGGCATCGAGCACCAAATTGATTTGATCCCGGGGGCGTCTCTTCTTAATCGTGCAGCGTACCGTACCAATCCAGAGGAGACAAAAGAAATTCAGCGCCAAGTACAGGACCTTCTTGATCGTGGGTACGTCCGTGAAAGCCTTAGTCCTTGTGCAATACCCGTTCTTTTGGTGCCTAAGAAGGATGGTAGTTGGCGCATGTGTGTTGATTGTCGTGCTATTAATAATATCACCATTCGATATCGACACCCTATTCCTAGATTGGATGACATGCTTGATGAGCTTAGTGGTGCCATTATCTTTACTAAGATCGATCCCCGTAGTGGCTACCACCAAATTCGCATGAAACTAGGTGATGAATGGAAAACTGCTTTTAAAACAAAGTTTGGATTATATGAGTGGCTTGTCATGCCTTTTGGACTTACTAATGCACCTAGTACCTTCATGCGCTTGATGAATGAAGTCCTACGGCACTTTATAGGACGCTTTGTGGTTGTATACTTTGATGATATCTTGGTTTACAACAAGTATCTCACTGAACATGTTGAACACCTACGTGCTGTTTTTTCTGTCCTCCGTGAGGCTAGATTGTTTGGTAACCTTGAGAAGTGCACGTTTTGCATGGATCGAGTTGTGTTTCTTGGATATGTTGTCACTTCACAAGGCATTGAGGTTGACGCGGCAAAGGTAGAAGCAATCAACAGCTGGCCGCAACCCCAAACTATCACACAGGTACGTAGTTTTCTTGGTCTTGCAGGTTTCTACCGGCATTTTGTGAAAGATTTCAGCAACATAGCCGGTCCATTGCATGAGTTGACCAAGAAGGGAGTTATTTTTACTTGGGAATCAGCACAAGAACAAGCTTTTGCCACACTCAAGGATCGCCTTACACATGCACCTCTACTTCAGCTACCCGACTTCAGTAAGACTTTTGAGTTAGAATGTGATGCTAGTGGTTTTGGAATAGGAGGTGTGTTGCTACAAGGAGGTAAACCCGTGGCCTATTTTAGTGAGAAATTACATGGTCCATAGTTGAATTATTCTACCTATGATAACGAATTATATGCCTTAGTGCGTGTGCTTGAAACTTGGCAACATTACCTTTTGCCTAAGGAGTTTATTATTCATTCGGATCATGAAGCATTGAAGCATATACGTAGTCAAGCAAATCTGAATAAATGACATGCTAAATGGGTAGAATTTATTGAGACTTTTCCACATATCATTAAGCATAAGAAAGGGAAAGATAATTTTATTGCCGATGCTTTATCTAGACGTTATACATTGCTTTCTCAACTTGATTATAAGATCTTTGGTTTAGAAACATTGAAGAACATGTATGCTACTGATTTGGACTTCAAAGATGCTTTTGCAAACTGTACAGATGACCGTGCTTGGAACAAATATGTGCTGAATAATGGATATCTTTTTCGTGCTAACAAGTTATGTGTGCCGGCTAGCTCTCTTCGCTTGTTGTTATTGCAGGAAGCACATGGTGGTGGTTTGATGGGTCATTTTGGATCAAAGAAAACTGAAGATGTGCTTTCCACACACTTCTATTGGCCTAGGATGAGACGAGATGTTGAGCACTACGTGGCACGATGCACTACTTGCAATAAAGCTAAGTCTCGTCTAAACCCACATGGTCTTTATATGCCTCTGCCCGTTCCTAGTGTACCTTGGGAGGATATTTCTATGGATTTTGTGTTAGGATTACCTAGAACTAAGAGGGGGAGGGATAGTATTTTTGTGGTGGTAGATCGGTTCTCTAAAATGGCGCATTTTATACCTTGTCACAAGAGCGACGACGCTACCAATGTTGCTGATTTGTTTTTCAGAGAGGTCGTACGCTTGCATGGAGTTCCCAATACCATCGTTTCAGATCGTGATGCTAAATTCTTAAGTCATTTTTGGCGGACGTTGTGGCATAAGTTGGGGACGAAGCTGCTGTTTTCTACTACTTGTCACCCCCAAACGGATGGGCAAACAGAGCTCGTCAACCGTACGTTGTCCACCATGTTGAGGGCTGTTTTGAAGACCAACTTGAAGCTCTGGGAAGAGTGTCTACCTCATATCGAGTTTGCATATAATAGGTCAGTACACTCCACTACTAAGGTAAGTCCGTTTCAAGTGGTCTATGGCTTTAATCCGCGTGCTCCTATTGATTTGCTACCATTGCCACCATCTGAAAAATTGAATTTTGATGCTACTACACGTGCTGAATTATTACTTAAGATGCATGAAACTACTAAAGCATACATAGAGAAAATGAATGAGAAATATCGTGCTTATGGTAGTAAGGGTAGAAAAGAGATAACATTTGAACCGGGTGATCTTGTTTGGTTGCACTTGCGCAAGGATCGTTTTCCTGATTTGAGAAAGTCTAAATTGATGCCCCGTGTTGATGGTCCTTTCTGTGTGCTTGAGAAGATAAATGATAATGCATATAAACTTGAGTTGCCTACAGCTTTTGGGGTTAGTCCCACATTTAACATTTCAGATTTAAAGCCCTATTTGGGAGATGACGATGAGCTTGAGTCAAGGACGACTCCAATTCAAGAGGGGGAGGATGATGAGGACATCACTTCACACGATACACACATGCACCAGCATGATACACACATGCACCAGCATGATACACACATGCACCATCAACCTACAATTCAATTACAGGGACCAATCACACGCGCACGCGCCCGTCACTTGAACCATGAGGTTAATTCTTTCCTTAGCAACTATGTTAATATTTGTTTGGATGGGATGCTACTGAATACTAGTGATATTTTGTTGCTTAGGAACATGGGAGATGGAATAGAAGAGTTGGAGTTGAAGACGGAGTCGCACGGATGATTTGAAGTCAAGAATTCACTGGTTCGGACTACATCAACCACCATGCACCAAAATGGGCATAACTTCCTCATACGAAGTCCGATTGGCGCGCTCTTGGACGTTTTGGAAAGATAAGGAGAAGACGGATCTTTTGGCATTGGTTTCGCCTCATTTGGAGTCTCGAGTCGTCCTGTGTGACTGAAACAGTCCTGCATGACAGAACTGGGCCGAGTTGGACCTTGTACTGAGTTGGAGGCCGTGTTGGCCCATAGTCCGAGTCGTGTGCACCTCCTACAGGCTGCCCACACCCTATATAACTCACGCCAGCCGCCATTAGGGTTAGGTTTTGCTTTGTCTGCATCTACACTTGTGTGTTTAGATCCCGCTCCTGCACCAGACCGATTGGCTGCTGCATCAGCGTTTGTGAAACCTCTCCTCATCATAGTTCATCTGTGATTTGGCATTCGACTTGTGTTCTTCTTGTTCTTGCTTGTGTTCTTGGGTTCGCTTGCAGGAACTAGCCTTCGTGGCGAGGTCAATCGCGCCCTGCGTGGTTGATAACCGACGGAGACAGTGGTGTAGCGATTGCAAGGTTTTGATCCGCCGGACCAGAGCCTTGGATCGTCAACGTCGAGATTCTCCACCAATCCAAGTTATCCTTACCTAGCGGAAGATCGGGACCAATCCCCCATTACGAACAATGCGTACTATGTAAAGTTCGGGAAACGAATGAACAAGACCATGGGTTCTTCAGCAATATACTTGACTAAGGAGCAATATTGTTCGGTAAACAATTCTAACTCTTTTAATCTTTGATTTTTGAGATTTATTTTCATATAATGTAGAAGCTTACATCTGTTCGGGTGAGGATTCCATGGTTTCAAAACCGTGATGATGCCTACTTTGAATTCCGCAAGCTTTTTTCTTCATATGAATTCAAGAAGGTTTCGGAAAAGAAAAGGCTTTGTCGTGGAATGGATCTGAAGCACAGATATGGAGCCGATTGACATATCCGCTTGGCTAAACGCATGGTACGTCCTACACTTGTCACTTTATCTATATATACATTGTAATGCGACTAACTCATAACTACAGGAAGCTAAAACTTGTGTGGTGCCAAGTGACATCAAGGTTTATGCCTCTGGTCATAAAGAAGAAGATCATGCACGCCTAGATATATTGTGTAGTTAGTCAGCCACGGATCATTTGGTGAGATGTTAATAATTTCTTCGAGTTTGCATCATTTTTCTCCTTCTAATCGATATTGTCGGTTTTTGCAGACACAATATGGTGAACACATGGTTCAACTCCATGGACCTGGGTATGATTGGTAGAGGCAACCTGTTGACCCCATGACCGTGTACTCTAGCGCAGGTGGAAAAAGTCATGGAGGGTGAGTCAATGTTTCTCAATGTTTTGTGCATGGTACTACTGTAATGGTAACTAATGTATTCGATGTTGTAGGTACCCCATGTTGAATGGAGTTATTGACTCAAGGGCGGTGAGAGCTCAGAAGTGAGGTCAATCATCGTAGGGCTCCTCAAGAGTTAGCTCTAGCTGTCGCCGCTCAGAGGAAAACCCAGACATAGTTCAGCTAATGGAGGAACTGAGGCAGCCACGCGAGCAAATGAGGCAGTATCAAGAGTATTATGCTGCTTGCTTTGCACAGCAGCAGATGATGATGCACGTAAGTTCAGTTTGCTACATTACAACTATATAGCATTTAGCAATAAGTTTAAAACTAACTGGCTACATTACAATATGTATAGCACATTGCCCCGTAGCAAGGACTTGATATGTCGCAGTTCCAACTAATGCCTCTCCCGCCACCACCATTTTTTTCCGATTGGTGCTCCTCTTGCAGCTGAGGTACCTCTTGTCGTTACTTGAGTTAGTGTTTAGATGGCTATTTGAGTTAGCTCATTAGATGATAATGTTTCCCTAATTTTATATATTGCTTCAGATTGTCCATACTCCCGGTCAAGATGGACCCTCTTCTTCAAATATGGATGATCCGAGAGGTAGCGGCAGCACCCACAACTAGAACCCCCGAGGGTGTTTAGTTAGTATTACTAGCTTGTCTCTTTTATGGATTTGAACGTTTTGTTGTTTATGTGGATGTGAATGTGACTTGTGGCCGACGGATGTGAATGTGACTTGTTTATGTCATGGATTTGAATGTAACTTATTTATGTGGGGAGAATGGTTTATGGATATGAATATGTTTATATGCATGTGAATGTGTTTATGTGGATGTGAATGTGAGGTGAATGTGAAAGATTTATGTGGATGTGAATGTGGATGTGATTGTGAATGTTTATGGATGTGAATGTGTTTATGTGGATGTGAATGTGTTTTTGTGGATGTGAATGTGAATGTGTGATTATGTTTTGGATATGTGAATGTAAAATTGTGAATATGTTGTTGGATGTGCATGTGAATAGGAGAACCAGAAAAAAATTACAGGTAACTTCCGTCGGCTTGACCATAGCCAACGGAAGTTAAAGCGATTTTCCCACGTGGTAGAAACCCTTAACTTCCGTCAGCTAGGGGTGGGCTGATGGAAGTTAAGGGTTTTTACTAAAGTGGCAAAATGGACCCTTAACTTCCGTCGGTCATGTGGGGCCAACGAAAGTTAGCTATTTCCCGTAGAAGTGCTTTTGTCGGTCGGATGCCAACGAAAGTTAGGCTTTTGCTGACGGAAGTTAGCTTCTTCCATCGAGAAAGGCCTAACTTCCGTCAACTTTGGCCGACGGAAGCTACCTAGATTGTAGTAGTGTTCTTAATAGTGACTTCATTCAAGGCTCGATTGTCCACACACATCCTCTTACTCTTATCCTTCTTTTATGCGAAAATGACTGGTGCTCCCCACGGTGATGTATTGGGTCGGATGTAACCTTTTTGTCAAGATCTTCTATCTGATGCTTTACTTTTGCTAACTCATTAGAAACCATTTTATAAGGACGTTTATAGATAGAATCTATTCCAAACACTAAATCAATTTTGAACTCAATGTCTCTTTGGCGGCATGCTTGGCAAATATTCTGGAAAGACATCTGGATACTCTCGAATGATAGGCACTTCTTCCAAAGTGATCTGATTAACCATAGGACTTTCAATTCCTCTTGCGACCATCTTGAATCTAACTGATGTTCCATCTTCAATCATCAAAGTGACCATCTTGTTGGCACAATCTATCATTCCTTTATACTTTACCAACTAATTCAATCCTAGGATGACATTTAATCCCTTACATTCTATGAGTATAGGATCAACCCAGAATGTAACCCCTTGGATTTGTATTTGCACTCTTGGGCTATATAGGTTAGATAGAGTTTGCTTGCCCGGGGTGGCTATTAACATATGCTTTTCCGTATCAAAAGTTTTTAGACCATGTTTTTTCAGGAATGTTGCATATATAAAATAATGTGTTGCTCCTGAATCAAATAAAAAACTTCTGGTATAGAGATCATAGAAAACATACCCAAAAGTTGTTTTGTTGCTCCTTGAGATTCTTCGGCTGTGACAGGTTCATACGGGCATAAACAATCATCTTCCTCTTCTTATGCTCAATCTTGTTATGTTCAGACTCTTGGACTATAGCCTTGTTTATCAACTTAAGAAAATCAGCATAATCTGCAGCAATAAGCTGGAGGAGTCCTCTTAAGAACTTCTCTTGTTTTTCTACATTTGTGCGAACATCTTCTGGCCATAACGAGTAATTAAGACGATTTAATTTGTGCAGATACTCAATTACAGTTTTACTTCCTTGCTATAGTTCTCTGAATTCCTGCTTTTTCAATGCTACGATACCTGTGGGTACATGGGATGCTCTTAAAGCTGTAGTGAACTCAGCCCAAGTAACCACATGATTTACTGGTGGAGCCTCCTTGAAATTATCCCACCATTCAGCGGCAGGTCCTAGCAGTTGATGGGTTGTGAAGGCCACACGCTCATGATCAGTGCAGGGCAGAAGGTCAAGCTTCTTAGTGATGTTGTAGAGCCAATCTCCTGCTTCCTTTAGGTTGGTGGTGCTAGAGAACGAAGGGGGTCTAACACGTAGAAATTCTGACAACTGGGAAGCTGGGGCTAGTGCAAGCGGGTTTCTTTGGTTATTGCCCACTTGAGCTTGCTGCTGGAGTTTCTGGCGTTGTGCTTGCTATTGCTGAATCTGTGTTTTCTACTGTTGCATCTGAGAGAGAAGTGTAGTGATGAGGTTGTTCTAAGTATCCATTGCTTTGGCTAGAGTAGGGGGATTAGCTGCTGGCGGCAAACCCTGCTCCTTGAAGTCATGTTGATCCCTAGTTTGGCACTCCCACAGTAGGATTCTCAACAGTTGAGTTGGCTTCAATTGGAACTTCGAGTGATGCGGAGAGTACTGGAAGTCATCTTGAACTAGAGGAATGAACACCCATAAATATAGTAGGAAATACTTAGAATATATTTTCAAAATGAAACTAACTTCTTTGTTAATAATAATTTAGGCTTAAACAACTAGAACAAAAACTCTACATATCTTTGATATAGACCATCAATAGATATGGCACAAACAAGAAAAACAATCAACCGCAAAAGACTAGCATAAAGCTGGAGATCTTCTAGTGGCCATTGCTTTGGACACTCTCAATCCTCTCTTCAACCATGGGCTCGATCTCTTTAGGTCCGTACTTCACTAGCTCTTATGGTTCCTCTTCTTTTATGGAGACGGCAACCCACTTAATACTATAAAGATCTTCTCCTTTAGGTAGCGTTGGTGGTGACGTTAGACTCCTTCGGCTAGGCGGACGACGAGTAGACTTCCTCGCGGTCTTCCAGATGTGCGGTCCATGACTTGGTATGTGAGCTCTCTCTTCTTATAATTCCTTGACCTAGCATTGGAGTTGCTCATTCTGATGCTAGAGATCAACTTGCTCTCTCTTCTCAGCAACATCAGCCATTGCCTTTAAATGCAAATCATCAATTGCTTTGAGAAGACAGACGACTTGAGCATGCACCGGTCACTAGAGACTTCACAACCAACATAAGTGTTGGTCACAGAGTCCCTATCCCTAGATGGCAAATGGTGAAACACCGAAACCTGAAGATGATCCTCATAGACAAACTTTAATTCCGTGTTTAGCTGGATAGCCGCCTCTTGACAAGTAGTCTCAAGTCTCTAGCAGTGGCAGTGACGGAGAAGAATTTGGCCTCATTTCCATTTAGACAAATTAATACCTCACACGTGTTGTCTCCATCCTTAGCAAACTCTCCTTGAAACTCAGGCTCCCACTTTAATCCAAGAAACTTGCTCAGTAGACAAAGCTCTTCAACGCGAAACCGTCGAGATCCTGGAAGAAACTATGCAAAGTGGTCAACATTCTACAAAGAATTTTAGAGATGTATTCATCAAATGATGTGAGATAAGCCAAGGGAAGTAAAAAAGCAAAGAGAATAAGGGTTTTCACAAATACAGATTTTTATAGAAATAAGTCCTAAAGAAAATGTTTGTTTGGCTTCCTACAGTCAAGTCGGCTCTAATACCATCTTGTAATGCCCCAAAATCTCAAGATTCCGAGTTTACTGAATTTCCTTAAGAAAATAAACTTACAAAATGTTAATCAAGTGGCAATGTCTTATGGCAAACAAAGTATAGCTCAGAGGCTATTTTATTACACTGAAGATAAAATAATATAAAGAACACTCCAAAAACGATGAACATCTTGCTCCTAGAATTGTGCCTTGACTGCGACAGATTACTCTAGACCTTCTACTTCGATGAACTCATTATCTAAAAAGGGTTATCCAACAAGGATGAGTACAAAATGTACTCAACAAGACACTGAATGCAACATATTGCAAATGCAATATCAAAAGAATAGGCATAAGGCTTGTTTTGCATAAAAGTACATTTTTGTAGTTAAGCATTTATGGTGATCAAGTTTTATGAACAGAAAGTAAAAGACATAAAAACCAGCCATTGACTCGAGTAGCACAACTATACTCACTCGCACAATAGTCCTTACAAAACCAACCACCATTCACATTCAAATTATTAGACTAACTGTGGAGAACATCACTTGGTTGTGCCCATAACCGTAGGCACAACATTTCTAAAAGATTGTGCTCTAATCAGAGATGTATAAATTTACCCACAAGGACAGAACTTAGCAGATCTTGACCAAATTCCTGCCAAAACCCTTTGACATAGATCGTCTTAGCAGAAGAACAACCACACTAGGTTTCACCGATGCTCTAACACTTGGATTACGTAGATTCCCTTTTGTGCCATTGTGTCTAGTCAATAAAAAAGAAACAAGGTGTCCTTTCTTATTAACTGTCCTAACCCATCGCTCCATGCATCCTACTGAACCGACCTATACGCCAAGTTAGGCCTTACCCACTAGTCTTGTGGCTTGTATAGAAATGTTTCGCAACAGATCCAACAGACCTATCCTTATAGTGCCCCTAGTGCTACCAACCAATGCACTCACTTGCACTCGGAACCCACCATTGCAATTAACTTAACCATTTTCCAAACATTTCTTCCATCATTTTAGAACCATGCGAGGAGACATATCTAGAGACATAGAAAGAGAATAAAGTATCAAATCTAGTCTATGACTCATTTTTAGAAATACTAAGGAAGTGTGCTAATACTTGGGCACTAACTAATATTGTACAATTCAAGGAGACAAGGGAAAATGGATCAAAAGCATGGCTTGGGTTTGCAAAACAAGGTCAAGGTATCTAAATAAATATAAATGTAGGTTTTAATTGGACTAATGCAATTAATTCCTATATGTTATAGCGATAAATAATTTGAAAACATGGGTTCAATATGTTCAAGGTTGGGGTGTGACTTGCCTTGCTCAACAAAAGACTAAGATGACTCCTCAACAAAAGACTCAGGCTCCTCGATAGCTTCAAACTTTACAAGCATGCAAAAGGAGGAAAGTGCAATTAAAAGGAGCAAAAAAACAGTACAATTCATGAAATGAAATTAGTTCATGTTGTAGAGAAAAATGAGTGGATCAAAAAGGAATTTGAATGGATGAATTTGGAGCAAGGATGCAAAGGATATGAATTTTTGAAGTTTGAAATAATTCTGGAATTATTTTTGAATTGAAAAACAGAAAAAGTCCATGGTGAACTCACACACATGCACCATGGACTAGGTAATGCGTGGCCACCAGATCGTGATCGGACAATGCAGAGTGAGGCGGGAGGGTTAAATGAAGATCAATGGCCAAGATTAAAACCCAGCGAACCGGTATGCATCCACGCACCAGAGCGAGTCATGTCATGGATTTAATCTAGATTGGACGGGCACAATCTGATCTGGCATGCGGGAGCATTGCCGGCGGCAATCGAGCATGGCGGCAAGGCTACCAGCGACGGCGAGTGGCTATTGGACAATCTGAAGGCACAAACGGAACCAGAATAACACAGGAGTCACACTAGTACCTAAGGCGTGGTCCGGCAATGACGGACGATGGCCGACATTGAGAAAAGGTGGAAGGGAAGCTCTGGGTTGATGACTCTAGCAATATCCTATGGCGGGGATGCCGAACGGGGTCGACACTGAGGATAGGGAGGTGATGGCGGTCACGGTGGTGCTGGTGGCGAGGGTTGGCAGGGTCATCGATGGCGCAGGGAGACTGCCGAAGCAAAATAGAGATATGGCGGTGAATTGGAGCTCACCGGAAGAAAGCTTGGCGATTAGAGGGGCAAAGGGTGGAACATATCTAGGGGATTGAGGGAAGGGTTTTATAGGGGTGGCAGAGCCAAAGATCGCAGGCGAGGATGCTAGGGTTTGTGGCGGCGGCAAGGAATTCAGGGGTTCTAGTGAGAGTCCCAAGCGACGAGACTAACAAAAGGCAGCCACCGGTCAATGAGCGAGCGTGGGAGCGCGAGGCTGACAGGCGAGGGCACGCCGCAAAGATAGTGGGGCGCGCACAGGCGCGGGAGACTATTGTCAACAGATGGGACCCACCTATCAGCGAGAGCAAAAGAATGGGTTGGGCTGCGGAGAGAGAAAATTGGGAGGTGGCCCAATAGGAATTTAAATTCATTTTTTAATTAAAATAATTGCTGAAATTTATTTGTAATTACTATGCTAGTTGGCAAAGTCCTAAAAATTCATAAAATGTTCCTAAAATATTCTTTTGACTTAGAGAATTTTAAAAAAATCCAACGCAAAACTTGCATTATTTCTTAAGATTTTTAATTATTTCCATTCTTTTCACACTTTAAATAATTCTTTCTCAAATTTTTATTTTCTCAAAATATTATTTAGAAAAAATTCAGGGTGTTACAGATAATGTGGCAACAAAGCAAGAATCGAGAATTCAAATATTTAGCAAAAATTCAAGGTGTTACAGATAATGTGGCAACAAAGCAAGAATCGAGAATTCAAATATCTAGATCTATAAATGTTAGCAATGTCGACAATAAAGAGCAATAGGAAGTCATGCGTCGACTACCTATTTAAGTTATTCGCCACATGCATCACAAGAGAGCAACATATAATGGGCATACACCATTTTAATGGACATTATGTCCTACTACTCATCACCCCAAGTGGAAGATCGTATGGTACATTGACTCGGCAAGATCAATGGGATCAAATGGCGAGCGCACCGAGAGGGACTTCTCGGTAGTCAAAAGTTTAATCGACTTGTAAGGTTTTCTTCACTTTATTACAAGTTCAACCTTTAACCTATTCTCGTTAACTCAATCTATTTCTACTTCATTACAAAGCTTTTAACTCCGCTTCCCATGTCCATAAACCAAAAGCAACACAATACCTACAATTGGTTCATAAAACCGCAATGCTTGTAAGTCTCTAAATATTTACCCTTTCAAATTTAATGTGTTGTCCAAACTAATCGTGTATTTCTATAACTGTGCTACAGTTAACCTCATAGAAACCAATGTAGGTTTTATACTACACACCATATGACGTTGGCCATGAAGATAGCAGATCTTAAATCACCCGACGTAAGATATTATCGTGAGCTTCGTTCTTCTGTTTCATTTACTTTTCACTTATATAAACATTGATTGATGTCAAAAACTCAATTTACAGGAATTCAACCTACCTGAAGGCTGTCTTAGCGAGACTGAGTTGTCAGAGATCTGTTTACGACTAGCACTATTCCTTGTGGAACAAATCTGCACAAAGAATGGTGCTTTCCATTATAAGGGCTAGGATTAATGTTTCAATTTATCATGTAATAGTTGCAAACATTTGGTGAAACATATGGAATACAATTTTTTATGGATGTTTTGTTTGTGCAATGCAATCTATGATGGTGGTATTCTGTGATAAATTATGTGTTATATTTTTGTGATGAATTCTGTGCTGTTTGCAATTTAAAAAGTTGGCTTCCAACTCGTAGCTTTGATTCAGGATACAGCCTATTTTTTTATATGACCATAACATTAGTGACAAGTGAAATTGGTGACCCGTCCCTAAAGAACACAATAGTGACGGGTGTAAAGTACTACCTGTCACTTAATATGACCTACTTAGGATGCAGCCTAATAATAATAATTTTTTAAAATATGCCCATAACATTAGTGACGGGTGACATTGGTGACATGTTCCTAAAGGTCACAATAGTGATGAGTGTAAAGTACTCCCCGTCACTAAAAGAGAGCATGCCGAACGCGGCGTGGACCTAGAGGGACCCTTTAGTGACGGATATTTACCCGTTATTACTAATGATAGGGCTTTACTGACGCGATAAGGGTGACGAGAGACATGTCCGTCACTAATATACGTTATGACCCATCACTAATGTATGTTTCTGTGATAGTGAAGATCACTCGACTGCCGGCATTCGGATGGACGTAATCAAGCATTAGGCCACCCTATTAAAGACCAATGATTATGTGGTAAATAATTATCTAGTCAATACAACTAATAATGCTTGAAGTTATTATGCACGATCTGACCATTTTCCACCATTTTCTATCATAATTGGTTAATTACAAATTATAAATCATGATCTCTCTCATATATAAATGTATTAGGGGAGCCTGTTACATACAAGTTTTCCTAGCTAAAGATAGTTTTCTCATATGCTTAAGGACATTTTCAGCCCTTCAGCTCATACTGCACATAGGAGTAAGGTTATTATCCTTCGGGAGGTACAAACTTGTCTAAAACACCCCTTGTCTCATTGTCTGAGATAGCTATTGACATTCATGCACAAAACTCCCAAATTTTAAACTAACTTTGGTGATGAGAAGACAACAATAGTCATAAAAGTGGAGAATAATGATAACGACATCGATAACAAACTGACATTACTTATTAGATATGCATATTTTGTTTTTGTACTTAATTTTTTTATAATGGCAGGTGAGGGTCATAGCAATGCTCCAAAGAATAGAAAGCAGAGTGCCATGGAGCACGACACTAACCAAATGGACCAATAGAAGAACATCTGTTATTTTAGAAAATATACATATTTTACTCCATCATGGAAGACTCTTTTGCAAGATATCTTGGTTAGTCTATCATCTAGGACTCACTTGTATGTATACACAATCAATCCCTCAATCGTCAATAAGAAGTTGGTGATAAGAACATTGCACATGTCATAATTGCAAACATATATATATATATTTACAATTTCCTCGTCTAACTAGATACCAACATATTTTATTCATAATAGTACTTTTCAAAGTAGTACTATGATAAGTACATTACGCCTCACCTATACCAATAGACCTCGCAGATCGTAGTGATAGTAGCAGGAAGCACAACAGTCGTAGTTGTATTGCATAAGTCAACAGATAGATGGTACTACCTAAAGACTGATTTTAGTGAATTTATAAGTGCCAACGATTTAGTTGTTGGCCTAATATGTGTTTTTTATTTCCACACCAACAATGGTGCACCGGATGCTCTTATGTGTGTTATAATTTATCTTATGCATCTCTCTATTATGTATATGGAGTAATTTAGCTTGTGCTTGAGTTTGTAAGAACAATGTCATATTTGATATTTATGAAAATATTTCTGTAAATATGTTGTATTATTTTAAGTTAATATATGTCATATATTTGAACGTAGAATTAATATAGCGTAGATTGTATATAAAAATAGCACGAAATGTACCAGTGCTAGTTCTTGATCCAAACTGGCCAATAATAGCGGTGTAAATAGTTTCATTAACAGCAGCAGCGCATAATTAATCCAAGGGCACATATACCAACATGCTATTTATAATAATGCATTGGTACTTTTTATAAAAGATATCAATTAATTTAAGTAGGCCTAATAAAACATGACTATTTTAATTATTAAACTCTCCTAAATTCATATCGATGTTGCGGCCTACATTAATCATTACCTTTTATTAATAAGAGATAGATATATTTTTTATGTTTTAGGAAATATATAGAACTAATTAGGGGATAAATAAAAAATGGTTGAAGGATGAAGCTAAGTGTGCCCTGACGTGATATTTAAGATATAGAGCGCTTATATAATACGCTACAGTTCCGTGAGATATTTTTTCATGATATGATTACGACGAAATTGCAAATGAGAGGTAGCTAGCTACAACAGGAGCTGAGACACACTAATTTAATATAATTATATTGGTAATAGCCATGACTTAAGTAGAGATATCATTAATTAGTGCGCGGTCTAGGCTGATCCGTGCTCCGGCACAGTCAATAAATAGCTCCGGCTCCGAGACGCCAACGAACCTGCACTGCCCAGTTGATCGAAAACCAAAACCATGGTTCGAAACGCCAGTCTCAACAGCCTTGTGGCGGTCATACTCGGGACTGCCATGGCAGCATCCACCATTATCACCATTTTCTCCACAACCGCTACCGCCAGACGGCTTGCTCCTGCATTTCCACCGCCAAGCAAATCAAATCAAACATTGGAAAAAGAGCAGGGGAGTTCGTGGGGCTTCCACTAATCTGCTTCGTCGACCCATGGTGGCCGCCATGCGACTGGTGGAGACATCCTGAGGCAAACCTCACCCATGAGGTCGCATTTGAGAACCGTATGCAAGAGGAGATGACGTTTCAATGCGATGGCGACTCCCTCCACTTCACCGTCCACCCCGGGAAGACAGTCGGCAGGTTCTACGACGTCCAGCTGCCAAAGATTTCCTGTGCGTGGGGTTATGCCGGTAACTTTATGAGTGGCGTGACGGTCTGGGACGAGATGTGGCCGGAGGCTAAGTTGTGCCGCGACGATCTAGCCTCCGCCAACGGTGAGTGCATCAGACTCGTGTTTGACAACAAGGAGGTTTTTCTGTTGACGCGCGCTGGCGCGAACAAGCGCGTCCTAGGAGGCCTCCCGGTGAAGGTGTGCGGCGGAACAGCATGGTACCAACGGATGCTTCCATGGACTCAACGCTGCATCTACCCTGAGAATTCCCTCCCTTACGTCGGCAAGGTCCGTGACTCGTGGGTCTCTGCTGTTCTCAACAAGGATAACTGAGAACACCGACCAGCTCTGCAATATATAATATATATCTATATATCCATCCATAGTACTATCGCACGTGTGCTTACAATGATGATGACTGTTGCACTACAACTCTACATATGCATCTCAACCTCTCATCATTCTGTAATAAATAAAGGACTTAAGAATGGACCACTGATGACAGTATCTAATTACCCAACTGCTGCCAACTTTTCTCTCCCTGTGTTGTTGACATTGGATTTTCCATGAAAATTTTTATACTAAGAAATCTGTTTATCTACGATGACAATTCCTTTGAGATCGACACGATGCTTAATTGGTTTTCTCCCATGGTCTAACCAAAACAATTTTAGTAGATAAGCTGGCATCGATTAGTTTAAATCGTTCTGTTCCCATTTGTAGGGGTGGATGAGATAGCGATCGATTCTACTAATAAGCCTGGTCACATTATATGTCCACTTTTACTAGTTATCTTAACAAGCCCCAGTTTTGGCTCGACTAGTTAATACTGATGACTAGTTAATAGTGGCAAGCAAAAATGTTTTCTCCGCCTTGTGAGTTCGTTGCCTCATTAAGGACAACATGATTTAGTATATTTATATAATTTTTAAAATCTAATATTTGTCAATTTATCATACCTTAATAAAATATTAAGTTAAAATAGTAAACTATTTAAGGTGTGTTTGGTTGAGCTGTGGCTGTGAAAAAAAGTTGCGTGTTGTGGCTGTGGGATGTCAGCTGTGAGAAAACTGAAAGTCGTTTGGCTGAAACGACTGTAAAGAAGCTGCTTTAAGTTGTGAGCTGTGTAAAAATTTAATTTATGAAATTTTGTATGGTTGTATGAAATTTGAAATGTCAATTTATGAAAATTTGTATGATTATATGAAATTAGAAATGCCAATTTATGAAATTTTGTATGGTTGTATGAAATTTGAAATGTCAATTTATGAAATTTGTATGGTTGTATGAAATTTGAAATGTCAATTTATGAAATTTTGTATGGTTGTATGAAATTTGAATTGTCAATTTATGAAATTTTGTATGATTGTATGAAATTTGAAATGTTAATTTATGTAATTTTATATGGATGTATGAAATTTGAAATGTCAATTTATGAAATTTTATATGGTTGCGAAGTCAAAAGCTGTTTTTATTAAAAGCTGCTGGCTTGGAATATATATACCCTTTGGTTTGACTTTTGATTTTCAGGAAGCAAAAGCTGCTTCCAAAAGCTAAACTAAAGGGACCCTTAGGTACAAATATATATTATGTATAATTAATTAGCACTAAGAAAAAATATGTATGATGTCCACATGTATGATTTCAGCAAAGCATCAAGATTTTTTCCACCCCTACACATTTCCAACTTAGTGGAGACCGGAACAAAAACATACAGTTCATCTGCTTTGAGAAGTACGTTCTGAATTCCGATAGATATACGAGACTAAAGCCCGACAATCCTAGGCATTCCCTACAGGAATACAACAAGTTTTTGTCGGCCAAAGTCGACGGATGTTAGGTCAATACCGACGAAAGATGCTAACTTCTATCGGTAAAATACTACCTTCCGTCGGCATATGGCCGACGGAGGCGTTTTGACTGAAAATGACTAATTTTGGTCGGTTACCGACGGAAGTTAGTTAATTTTTGTTCGCTAAATATGGCCGAAGAAAGATCGTGGCTGTGGCTGGCTAACACTAATTTCCATCGGCTATTATTAACCAACGGAAGTTAAGTTTTTTTCTTTAACATCAAAAGAGAACACGTACGCAAATAAATTGATGACCAAAGGGGGAGGTAAGAACAGTGCAGAACTGCAGACCACTGGAGTTAACTTTGCAACCAATGTACCAAAAGGAATCACATCAATAGTAATTACATGGTCGGTGGGTAATGGGAATCGCATTTATTCGTGAGAAATATAATGGCAAATTGGTTTTACAGGTACAAGATAATAAACCTAGAAAAAATGATAGATGGAACATCAACTGGGAAGATACCAAAAGGACTAACCAGCTGCATATCAGCATCACTTCTTAAGTAAAAGATTTCTGAAGTCCTCATTTGATTTTAGCTCTTCTGCAGCAACATCTGATTTATCATCCTTTTTGGTCCATCCAAGAGGTTTAATCACAGACTGTGCTGCAGCAATGGTGTTCTTCCCTACGATTCTCTGGGTTCATCTTTTTGAAATTTCATTGTCTGATCTACTGGCAACTACCGCCTTTCACCGTGATCACCACTAGCATGCAACTTATCTGGATAAAGGAATATAGTATAAAATTCAGATTGGTCATTGATCAGAATTCTGAATCTACAAATATGAAGAATATAACATCAACGATAGATATACCAGACTAAAGCCTGACAATCCTAGGCATTCACTACAGAAATACAGCAAATTTTCGTAATATATTGGCATCCAGTTATATGTGCTCTTTTAATCTCCTTCAGTCATCGGACGAACATACTCTTTCAACCGTCAAGCCAACAAGACATGGCCAAAACATAACATAACAAAGTGATGGCGGGGAAACAGATCGCCCTACCATGCATGCAGCACACGCTAACACGCGACAAGAAATCGGCCACACACACGTACAGTATGTAACAGCAACTTATGCACGGAGACGTACAGTGAGACAGCAGGACGCAGTGCGTGGCAAATGCAACCTCGTCTAAGCTCCCGAATCCGGTTAATTTGAAGGACTAAACATGAATTAATTATAAAAATAATTGCAGAATCGGAGATTAAATCACAAGATGAATTTTTAAGCCTAATTAATCCATAATTAGCAAATGTTTACTGTAGCATCACATTGTCAAATCATGATATAATTAGACTCATTAGATTCGTCTCGTGAATAATCCTTCAATTATGAATGAGTTTTGTAAATAGTCTATATTTAATATTTTAAAATAGTATTTAAACATTGGATGTGACATGGACTAAAAAATTTTAGCCCCATCCAAACACCCCCTTATACTTCTAAGAATTCCATCTTAGAAGTAAGAGGTAAAAAGATATATTACAAGTTCAAAATGAAATTGGGGTGTCGACAATATGGACGTAAGTTTGATAGATGTGATCGACTACACAAGTCCTAAATGGAGCATGCAACCAAAAGGACAGCACATTGATGTGTCTTTACTCTTTGGACCTCAAAAACGAAGCTCCAACTTGCTCATCTAATTCCTTCCAGCAGTCACAAATGCTCCAACTTTCTTTTGTATTAAATAGCATATTACATAGAATAAAAGATGATTTAATTATATATTAAATTATAAATAAATTAGGTGGTCTATGATAACTAGTTTTTATGCAACATGCAAAGCAACATAAATGAGCAGTGCTATTAAATTATCTTATTAAATTATATATATATATATATATTAAGATAGTTAGGGCATGTACAACCCTGAGATCATGGAACGGTTTTCAAAATACAAGAGACAACAAAGAAACTACATGGTACAACCCTAAGCTCCTAAATCATAAATTCAGCTAAGAGACAATGTGTACGGAGAATCGTGTGCCGTTCGCTGAGTGCAACACTCGATGAAGCATTTGCCAGAGTGTAAACAAGGCTTTGGCGTTGTCTTTGGCACTCGGCGAATATTCAATTTGCGGTAGTGATTGTGATAAAAAATGAATGTTTAAAAACAGAAGATCTAGGCGGACAAAATTTTATTTAAAGAAGGAATGGGTCTTGTTTGAAAATTTTCTATAATCAAAATACAGCATAACTTATCTCACAACAAAATTAGCATTTTTCTAGTTAAGTTAGCAATTTTTAATCTATCAAATGGATTACTATAATTTAAATTGAGACATGTCAAATTTGAACTGCAAGTGCATGAAATATTTATCTAAATTGTGCGAAAAAATTATATTTATTTTTTTGAGAATATTTTTAGTCCTTACCCACATTTATTTCACAAAATTTGTCAAAGAAAGAAATGAATAAAACTAATTTGACAAAATTTGAAAAAAAAGAAGGTTCGCCGAGTGCCAAATTTTATACACTTGGCACACAATTTTTTTCCATGCTGTCTCCAATCCAGCACTCGGCAAGTCTTTTTTCCATAGCGCCGGCACCAAAATTCCAAAATTTTCTCATTCGACGCTGAAATTTTGAATTCCGCGCCAACATTTTCAAACATCCCGACAGCAACCTCCTCGCCACAGGTTCTACGCCTTTGCTCACTGTCGCCACCTTCATGCCACGGCCCTCCCCACCATCATCTCTCTCTATGTCGTGTTTCACTCTCATCGTGGTCGTCCTCGTCGCAACTCGATTGTATCCGATGTGCCCCGTCGTATCCGCGCACCGCTGCCACCTTGGCTCCGTGCGTCGTGGTCGCCTTGACTCCTTCCACTATGCCGCACCTGTCTCACCGCACCCCACGTGCCGCACCAATACAGGCAGTAACCTCGTTAGACCTGACTCGACATGCTACGCCGCGCCGCATCACACCTATCAAGTGTTCAACCAAATGTATGTTCGGAACGCCCGCCATACGCTGCATTTTTTTAGTTTATTTGTTTGCCAATTGAGTACCAAACTTTGGGTACTCGACAAACTATCTATCATGCCAGCGTTACCCTCTTTTTTCGACTATCGAATTTAGCACTCGATGAAGTATTTGCCGAGTGTCCGACAAAAACATTCAGCGAACCATTATCCACTGACAATGGTTTACTGAGTTTTATTCACCGAGTGTTTTTGAGAATTTATCGAGTGCCTATGACTACACTCGGGGAACTCCTTTTCCCCAATAGTGATGTAGTGAGGAGAGGTTTCCGATCGCCCGTAGACTATTATTGATTGTCTATAGCTTGCATTGTTGCTGATGTTAGGTAACACTACTACAAAGCGATACTGCAGCGTCGGGCAAAACCGACCTGTAGTGGCGGGCATCCAGTCCGCCACTGCTCTAACGCCACTGCTATCCCTGGTTAGCAGTGGCGGGCAGAGTGCCCGCCACCACTGTGTCAACAGCAGTGGCGGGCGCGCTGACCTCATCTGCCCGCCACTACTATTGATAACAGCAGTGGCGGGCAGATGAGGTCAGCTCGCCCGCCACCACTGTGTCAACAGCAGTAACGGGCGCGCTGACCTCATCTACCCGCCACTGCTGTTATCAATAGCAGTGGCGGACAGATGATGTCAGCGCGCCCGCCACCACTGTGTCAACAGTAGTAACGAGCACGCTGACCTCATCTGCCCGCCACTGCTGTGTATAACCCATAACACAGAATGTTGTGATCCATAATTCACAGTCCCACAAACCAAAACACAGAAATTATATGCTTCACACAGCCATCCACATACACAGCAACAAAACATCCACATATCCACATACACATCCACAACGGCAACACATCAACACAACAACCATCCATCTCATCAATTTACAAAAATTTACAAAGTTTACATTATATGCTTCACACAACCATCTACATACACAGCAACAACAACAACAACACATCTCATCAATTTACAAATTTATATTTCATCACACATCAAGTCTAAAAAGTTTACATCTATCAAAATTTCAAAATTAACCATTGTTTCACAAATACATGCTCATGCGGTATATGTTTTCTTGGAAGGCCAACTCATATCTTGGTTTGCCTTTTCATTCTTCCCGCCCAATCATATAGAGTTGGATGCTTGGCCACTTCACTCTCAGGATCGAAAAATGCTCCAAGCTCATGAAGAATCTCATGCATCGTGAAGCGGCACATCCTTGATACGATTTCGTACATTTGTGATTCTGAAAGTTGGCTCTTCTGGGCAACGGTTGATGGACATGACGCCTGCATACGTAAAATATAAGTACATACGCTGCAAGTTATATTAGATTAACACAAAAGAAATCAACTTACTTCTTTAGTATCATCAGATACTGTCCGCCCAAACTTTCCTAAGTTATTGCTCATGAAATCACAAGTATAATAGCCACAATGCACGGAACCAAGAGATTGTTTGTGACACTTCAAAATAGACAAAGTTAGAACGATATATAGTTTGTCTTTATCAATTGAATTAACAAATTTAAAAATGTAATATTACCGGATAGTTGGTTCTGATAAGCATATCTTTCGGCCTCTGTGGATCATGTGGGCCACCTAACTTTTCCACGTAGTATCTATATGCACTCTGAATAACATTTAATATATCTTGATATTCTTTTTTGGGTTTGTCGAGAGAGTCGAGCACATAAACCCTTGAGTCTTTCGGGTATATCAGAAGTGCAATCCAATGATCACTATCGAAAGAAGTAATATATGATTATGTTAGTTTCATAATCAATAAAACGTGATTAAGTGGATATAGTGGGTATACTTACTTAAAGTTATATGTCCCACTTATCATTTCTCTGTCCTTCCATTGATCCATGCACCGCGCAATATACAACGCGACACAACTCCTTTTCTTCTTCTTAAGTGTGTCTTCGTCTTTATTGAACATCTTTCTTTGAAATTTTTTCTTACCCGCAGTCCAGTACTTGCTATCGTTCTGGTTTAGTGTCGGGTTCAGTGCACTTTGGCTTATTAATGATGGGTTTAAGTACCCATACATATTAGACTTGTCACCGTGTGAATTACAACTGCATATGTTATGAAACAATAGTCAATATAAGACATTATTTATTTTTGCTTTGTATTGACAATGTATAAAGTACTTACATGCACCAGAGCATCATGCTTGTGATGTCGGTTCGCTTCAGACGAAACATCCGATGGAAGTCGTCGAAAATAGTGCAAGCTTAAACTCTGGGCAGTTGAATATTTCTTGTGGAACCTTCAGTTCTATTTGTGTTACTCCTAACGAAGACGCTTCGAGGTACCAGTCATGAAATGTTTTCATCATCCAAGGCATACTCTTAAGTACTCCTTGGGGTAATAATGGTTTGCCTGGTTCGTATTCGATATAATCCTCGTCTCCGTAGGTCGACTTATCAACAGAAAGTGAGCCCGCATGCTTTTGTACTGGAGCCTTTGTGGGAGCCGCTTCGGGCATAGAACGTGTTTGCCCCATAGTAGTAAAAAATTTATGCATCTCAGATTTCAGCGCAGAACACTGCCCAGCTTGAACAGTTATCTTGTGGATTGCTGGCTTTGGGCATGCATCTTGTTTTTCAGGCTCAACTAGCAATGGCACTTTTGTTATGGGCTTGGCCAATGGCACTTGAGGATCAGCCGGAACTGGCACTTGAGGCTCAACCGAAACTGGCACTTTAGGCTCAGCCGGAACTGGCACTAGAATTTGATCTGGCTCTGACACTTTTATGTTGGGCTCATTAGTGGGCTCAAGCACTAGCACTGGCTCTGTCACTTGAGGATCAGGCTCAGTCACTTTTGATTCTATCACTTCTGCCACTTTATCGGGCACTGGCTCTTCCTCTGCCTCTTCCTCTATCGCATGCTCATCAACAGGTGATAAAGATCCTATATTTTGCACATCCTGAGATGAAAGATATGTGGGGGATTGTGATGAGACAATAGGTGATTTACTTTGAGAACTTGTCTGCAGTAATTTGATATCTCGGCTCGCCCATAGGACAAAGTTATTTAGACCATCTCTAATTGTCTCAATCCCCTCATCAGGCATTGGAAGATCCAAGGGGTCATTAATAAATCTGTCGTTGGTGATCTCATTGACCTGAACCTTGGTATAGTCAGCAGGAATAGGCCGATTGTGAAATAAATCCCCAGGCATGGCAATGCCTCGTGCAGCCTCTTGGGAATGCCCTTTGCGCCCTATCGGTACATGCAGGCTGCATGGTGTGTCCTCTTTAATATAATTTACAGGAAATTTGTCTTGTACTGAGCCAACACTGCTTGGTACATCGAGTCGTACCTTTGGCACAATTATTTGTCCCGCTGCAGCCTGCATTATGTTTGGATTCTCGTTAATAAATTCAAAAAAGTGTCGCTCCCACTCTGCACGGCGCTCTGCGGCGTCGTCTATGCGTGCTTGACGCTTCTTGTATGTGGCACCCTCCTTGGCCTTATATCCACCTGGCCCAAGTTTATGTGGGAACTTATTCTTCTTATTAAGTTCTTTGAACATGGTGCTCTCTTGTTTGGCTTCTTCCGAGCAATGCTGCATTTTGAATTCGTTCCATTCATTTGGCGTTATAAATCCGTAGTTGTTGAGTGGCGACTCATCTTTCTGAAGGTATTGTGTGTTCAGTTTAGTCCTAAATGTACGGAGAGCCTTCCCGATAGTCTTCAATGTGCCAGCTTTAGCGTCTTCTAAGCGGTCTTCCGGGAATTCGTTCTTTGTAGCTTCAGGGACAGTCTTCCAATTTTTCCAAACTATCTTACATCGCTCCCTGGCGAGACATCCACAGTCGTTACGCCACTTCGCTGTGATTTCTTTTGGCTTCTTTGGAGCCCCATCAACATGCACTTCTTCAACCTCATAGATAGCTGTATGCAGCTTGTTCTTCTCCTGTTTCCCTCTCCTCTTCACATTTGCAGACGATGTTGTGGCAGCGGGCTCAACATCTGTTCGCTCAGCCGACTCAATAGCTGGGACAATAGTTGTCCTTTTCTCGACTTGGAATAATCGACGCTTGCTTCCTCGCTTTGGACGATCCTACGATGATAGACAATGTGAGCTTCAGGAATGTAATCCTCGGTTAGAAGCTGCTCTGACTTGTTACTAACGTAATAATTACCTCCGCTTGAGCTTCAGGAATGTGATCCTCATCGGCGTCTTCTCTCGTTCTCTTCTTCCTAGGCTCCATTGGATGTTCATTCTCCGGAGAGTGGTACGAAGATTCGCTATCGGAGGATCCTTCAGATGAACCCTCTTTATTTGTTTTTGCGGGAGACTCGTAGATGAGCTCCTCGATGGAACGTCCTTCTTCCGCCATAGATAAATTATTCATAGTTAAGAGGCTAATGTATCAGAATTTTGGTTATGCAAAAAAGGTCTGTTGTCATATTTTCATAGTTAAGAGGCTATTACTTCCGAAGCCACTATACTAATCATAGTAGCCTTAGAAGTAATAACAGTAGTAAACTGATCACAGTGTTGTTGAGGCCTCAACATATTTTGTGTTGTTTTTCAAAATGTTCATGGCTGCCATGGAACCATGAGCACATCCATTCCCTGTCAGCAACACGAGAAAGAAGAAGCTGTTGACGGGAATGGATGTGTCTCACGGCTTGATGACATACATGAGATAACTCAATAACAATTTGCATCATAGGCCTCTAAAAGGAATTGCGGAATCTAATATTGGCCTTCAGCCAGATGAACTTGAGGATTAGTATAGTAGCCTTAGAAGTAATAACAGTAGTAAATTGATCATAGTGTTGTTGAGGCCTCAGCATATTTTGTGTTGTTTTTCAAAATGTTCATGGCTGCCATGGAACCATGAGCACATCCATTCCCTGTCAGCAACACGAGAAAGAAGAAGCTGTTGACGGGAATGGATGTGTCACATGGCTTGATGACATACATGAGATAACTCAATAACAATTTGCATTATAGGCCTCTAAAAGGAATTGCAGAATCTAATGTTGAGGATTAGTATAGTAGCCTTAGAAGTAATAACAATAGTAAATTGATCACAGTGTTGTTGAGGCCTCAGCATATTTTGTGTTGTTTTTCAAAATGTTCATGGCTGCCATGGAACCATGAGCACATCCATTCCCTGTCAGCAACACGAGAAAGAAGAAGCTGTTGACGGGAATGGATGTGTCACATGGCTTGATGACATACATGAGATAACTCAATAACAATTTGCATCATACGCCTCTAAAAGGAATTGCAGAATCTAATGTTGAGGATTAGTATAGTAGCCTTAGAAGTAATAACAATAGTAAATTGATCACAGTGTTGTTGAGGCCTCAACATATTTTGTGTTGTTTTTCAAAATGGTCATGGCTGCCATGGAACCATGAGCACATCCATTCCCTGTCAGCAACACGAGAAAGAAGAAGCTGTTGACGGGAATGGATGTGTCTCATGGCTTGATGACATACATGAGATAACTCAATAACAATTTGCATCATAGGCCTCTAAAAGGAATTGCAGAATCTAATGTTGAGGATTAGTATAGTAGCCTTAGAAGTAATAACAATAGTAAACTGATCACAGTGTTGTTGAGGCCTCAGCATATTTTGTTGCCATGGAACATTAGAGGGAAAAACAACACAAAATATGTTGAGGTCTTAACAACACTAGAGAGAGAGAACAACACAATCTCCTAACTTGAGAATTAATATAGTGGCTTCGGAAGTAATAGCTGACTACTGTAGCCAAGAAGAGTTTTTATACATTTCCCACCTTTGACACTGTGATCAGTTTACTACTGTAGCCTCAGAAGTAATAGCAGTAGTAAACTGATCACAGTGTCAAAGGTGGGAAATGTATGAAAACTCTTCTTGGCTACAGTAGTCAGCTCTTACTTCTGAAGCTACTATATTAATCCTCAAGTTAGGAGATTGTGTTGTTCTCTCTCTCTTGTGTTGTTGAGGCCTCAACATATTTTGTGTTGTTTTTCAAATATGTTCATGGCTGCCATGGAACCGTGAGCACATCCATTCCCTGTCAGCAACACGAGAAAGAAGAAGTTGTTGATAGGAATGGATGTGTCGCACGGCTTGATGACATACAAGAGATAACTCAATTATTATTTGCATCATAGGCCTCTAAAAGTTATTCTAAAAAAGTGGAGTTCGGCGGCGACGGGCTTCGGCGACGACGGCAATGGGCTTTGAGGGTGTCGCGGGCTCCGGGAGTGGCGGCAACTGGCGGACGACGGCGCGAGAGTTAGAAATGAAACTAGGTTTTCGGACGGCGGGAGCGAAAATTTTATATAGGAGGATTAGTAGTGGCGGGCATGATGATGTCATCCTGCCCACCACTGCTATTTTCTCTTAGTAGTGGCGGGCATAGTATTGTCAGAATACTGAGGATTCACTCCCTATACCTCTTTTCCATAGGATTATAAACATTTACTTTGAGCTCATGGAAAATTTCCATAGGACTCACTCCCTAACATCATGGAATCCTTTGTTTCTCATGTGGTAAGCCAAATAAATTTTTAGCAAATTCTATAGGAATCCATTCCTATAGGATTCAAATATATACTACATCTCAATATGTATGTTACCAAAGAATGTGGGAAATGTAGCATGTTAGCATCACTATAAATTTATATATTTTTAACCAAATTCATTAATTCTTTTCAGAGCAAAATGATAAGAGAATTTTTTCCAGCTATCTACCATTATCTACCACATTTTCTCATAACTAAAATGCAGAAGAAAGAGATACATCATATGAGCAGCAATAGCTTAGTCTCTTCTATTGTCTAAAGTGTCTTTCTTCCATTCAATTCCAGAGGTGAAAATGTTATGAAAATTCAAGGTAAAGATGAACCATTTTCCTACAAACCCCTCTAATTTCCTTCCCTCTTCATGAGTCAATAGCAACCAACAACTTTTGAAAATGCATTCAACCACATTCAAACCATAACCTAAACAATATGAACTCCTCTAAACAACAAACCCAATCTGAAAATGCATTCAAACCATAACCTACCAGTGTCGGCAACGGGCTCTAGTGGCGGCAGCGGGCTCCGGTGGCGGCGGTGGTCTCCACGGAGGCGGCGGGGACGGCGCACGGTGAAGGGATCTTGGGGCGGTGGCGGGCTCCGACGGTGGCGACGGGCCGGCTCCGGTGACGGTGCCGGGAAATGATGGCAGCGGCGGTCTCCGGGGCGGCGACGGGGACGGTGCACGGTGAAGGGCTCCGGGGGGCTGTGGCGGGCTTCGATGGTGGCGACGGGCCGGCTCCGTTGACAACGCCGGGAAACGGTTGCGCGGGCTCCGACAACGGCGGCGCGGGCTCTAGAAGCGGCAGCAACTAGCGGGAGAAGATTAGGGCTTAGGGTTTTCAGACGGCGGGAGTGAAAAATTTATATAGGCGGATTAGTAGTGGCGGGCACACGCTGATGTCAGCATGCCCGCCACTGATATTTATTGTAGTAGTGGCGGGCAAAGACATAGTAGTGGCGGGCCGCTGACGTCACCGACCGCCACTACTAGGGTTTAGTCTGGACGGGTGGAAAAAAGTATAGTAGTGGCGGGCATATGCTGATGTCAGCATGCCCGCCACTGATATTTATCGTAGCGGGCAAAGACATAGTAGTGGCGGGCATACGCTGACGTCAACATGCGACTGCCACTACTAATCGGTGGGGTTATCTAGCATACATTGCCACTCATGTCGAGAAACACTTAGTAGCGCAGTGGTTCGGGGGTTGCTTTGGTGCCATGCGGTTCGAGGTTCGAACCTTGCTGCCTGCAGGCGGTTTGAGGTTCGAACCTTGCTGCTAGCATCCAAACATTTTTTTACATTTCTATTCTAATTTTCATTACTTTTTATTCATGTTTAAATTCTAGTTTGAACTTGATTTTTTAAAAATAAAAATACATCATAACTTATCAAATTAGAAAATATGTATTTTTATGCCTCACTTTACTTTTTTTTATTTCATTAATAAACATGTACAATAAAAATACATCATAACTTATCTATAGTTTATTCTTCCTTTGAAATTGAAACTTTTTGTACAATAAAAATACAACACCAATATTCTAATTGCAAAAATTGGTATTTTTCTCCCTTAGTTTACTGTTTTTATTATTAAGTGTGTTTTTATTACATGTTGTTACGATATGATCGAGACTTTTGTAGCGCGGTGGTGCGGGGGCTCGCTTTTGACACATCATGTTTATTTGAAAGCAAGTAAACAAACACAAGTCCAGGCTGGGGAAACCAGCTTACACATCGAAACGCACTACTGGTCAAACCCAAAGGAAAGATATGGTTTGGAGCTTCTTCTTCTTCCTCGGCACAAACCCAACCTATTTCTGGTTAAACAGATTAAAAGCCTCAACTTGCCAATCCTCAACCAACTCGGCATCATCAGGCAGTCTAAACTTCTCTCCATGTTCCTGAACAAGAAAATACACGCGGCGACGATAGTGAGAACAACTTATTATCAATGATTGAATTGGATGATAAAAATATAAAATTTGCATAAAAAGAGGATCTTGCCTCCTTCATCCTCTTGCTGCCGCATTGCTCTACATGCTTCCCTTTTCCACCGCTAGCCTCGGCATGTTTCCCTCTACCACCGGTTGTCTCATCATTCTTCCGTATGCCAACACTTACCCTATCTGGTTGCGGCGATCGCGAGTCGTCCTCCGAGTCGGAGTCCATTATGAGAATCACTTTACTTCGCCAAACAACTGCAAACTATACCATCATGTACCTTATGTTTACCGCAATTGCAAACCTCACACACGCCACTTGATGTAGAGTGTGAGGATCCACTGTTTGGTTCAATCTTAGGAGGAGCCATCTGCAATTTTTTTGTCACATTGATATAACATTAAAAAACCCTAAGCTACTAATATTATAGTACATTAAAAA
Source organism: Zizania palustris (assembly GCA_019279435.1). NCBI lineage: Eukaryota > Viridiplantae > Streptophyta > Magnoliopsida > Poales > Poaceae > Zizania > Zizania palustris. Next base: position 10,300,490 of record JAAALK010000284.1, read on the forward strand.
ACATTATTGTTATAGTGGAAATTTTTTTTCTCAGAAATTTTTTATAGTACATTAAAAACATTATTGTTATAATGCATTCTACTAGTAATATTATACTAAATTATATTACCACACATAAATTAATATAACAATTAGAAATCATTTTAACCCTAAGCTCGAATAAAATAAGACCAGGTTATCTAACAATATTTACTGACTGGATATATGGCGGCGGCGATGGGCGGCGCCGAGACGACGTACGGCCGGGCTCCGAGGAAGGCGGCGACGGGCGGAGGGCAGCGGCGACGTGCTCCGGGACGTCGACGGCGGCGACGGGAGGAGGGGGGCGACACGGGAGTTTAGGGTTTAGAAAATGAATCGGACGCGGGACTGGAAAGTATATATAGGTGTATTAGCAGTGGCGGGCATGCTGACGTCAGCATGCCCGCCACTACTAAAAGGATAGCAGTGGCGGCTGGTGTCGTCAGCATGCCCGCCACTACGAATCCGACCGCTGGTGGGGTTATCTAGCATACGTTGCCACTCATGTCGAAAAACACTTAGTAGCGCAGTGGTGCGGGGTTGCTTTGGTGCCATGCGGTTCGAGGTTCGAACCTTGCTGCCTGCAGGCGGTTTGAGGTTCGAACCTTGCTGCTAGCATCCAAACATTTTTTTACATTTCTATTCTAATTTTCATGACTTTTTTATTCATGTTTAAATTCTAGTTTGAACTTAATTTTTTTAACAATAAAAATACATCATAACTTATCAAATTTAAAAATTTGGTATTATTCTGCCTCACTTTACTTTTTCTCCCTTAGTTTACTGTTTTTATTTCATTAAGTGTGTTTTTATGATCAAAGTCAAAATAAGTTCAATTTGAACTACAAGACATGAAATAATTCACCAAAATTTATAGAAAAACCATATTCATGTTTAATAAATTTTCTATTGATGTTTAATTAAATCCTCATTTGATCTTGAAAATGTTTTAACAATAAATGACATAATTGATTTTACAAATACGCACGCTAAACATAAATGATCTAGCCTTGCACTAATTTTCCATCGCCATTGGTGCCTAGATAAGGAATCACACTGCCAAATGACAGTTTTGCTTCAACCACATTGATCCTTGATATGTCAACGAAAAACGGCACCTCTTCAAACTGATTGTATTCTTCTTCGTCTTCGACTCCGTCAACTCCAACAATTCTTTGTTTTCCTGGAGCAACGATGTATTTTTTCTCATCTTTAGGATCAAGTATGTAAAATACTTGTGCCACAGATTGAGCGAGTATCCAAGGTTCATCTTTATAAGCCACCTTATTAAGGTCAACTATCGTAAACCCGTAATCATCCACCTCCACACCTTCTGGATGTCTGACCCACTGGCACTTAAATGCAGGGATTTCTATAGAGTTCCCGTAGTTAAGTTCCCATATTTCTTCGATGTATCCATAGTAAGCATTCTTTTGTCCAGTGCTATCTTCTGCTTCTCCTCTGACACCACTATTTTAGCGCTGACTCTTTTGATCCTTTGCTTTGGTATAGAATGTGAAACCATTGATGTCATACGCTTGCCATGTTTTAACCATGCTCAATGGACCGTAAGACAATTTACTTATCATCTTCTCTTCGTCGGTTTCTCCAATCGAAAGGTTTAGATCCCTCAGCCATGATGTGAAAGAAATTTTGTGTTCTTTCATAATCCATTGCTTATCGCGATCTTAATTCTTTTCACGAAACTCTTGCAGGTGTTGTTCAACATATGGTCTCATAATCGCCAACTGATGCATTACACTGTAATGTGATTCTCTTATTGTTTGGTAACTATTGTCTCGTATGATTTTCCTGCCTTTAGTTCCTTTACCGGTGAGTCTTCCATGGTGCCGGGACACGGGAACTCCTATTGGTCTTCCATCTCTTATGTAATTTGCGTAGCACTCAATGACTTCCTCAGTCGTGTAGCCCTCTATCATGGAACCCTCTGGATAAGCACGATTTCGTACGTAACCCTTGAAGATAACCATTAGACGCTCATACGCATACATATTGTGCAGGTACGTTGGACCGAGAACAAAGATTTGGTCTGCTATATGTATCATATAGTGCTCCATAATATCAAAATATGAAGGAGGAAAGCACATCTCAAGCTGACACATAGTCTCCCTCATTTGTTTACGTAATTCATTTAACTCTTCAGTGTCGATCACCTTCTTTGATATGACATTGAAGAAGTGACACATGCGTGTTATCACCATCTTTAAAAATGAATGTTTGACTCCTCTTACTGCGATGGCAAGGAATAGCCCAAGCATAACATGACAATCATGAGTGTTGTAGCCGCTCATCCTCAAATCTGCTACGGAGACAATATTCTTTATATTCGTTGAGAATCCTGTTGGAACTCTAATTCCATGTAGACACCTGCAGATTGATCTTTTCTCGTCAATTGTGAGGTTATAGCTAGCAGCCGGAAGGAAAAATTTTCCATTGGCCCTTTCATGTGGGTGAAGCTCGGGTCTAATTCCGAGAGTTTGAAGGTCCCTTCGTACTTTTAGTCCATCTTTTGATTTGCCCGGTATGTCTAACAAAATACCGATAGTGCTTTCGAAGACATTCTTCTCAACGTGCATTGTATCGATAGCATGACCAATCTCCAACTCCTTCCAATAGGGCAAATATCTAAAGAAGATCGACTGCTTTTTAAATGGAGCGTCCTTTCAAATTTTTTCAGATTTCTTCCTCTTCTTTCCGAAAACAACTTTGATATTCTTTACCATTTCGAATAGAAATTTGCCATCTTGATTTCGTGGAGGCTGTCCAAGCTCGATTGTACCGTCGAAATGGTTCCTATTTCTTCGATATTTGTGGTTTTTTGGTAAAAATCTGCGGTGTCGCATATATATCGTCTTAACGAATGATGGAAGATGCATAGATTCTGTCTGGTCCACACACACTACACATGCTGTCTTTCCTTTAACCTGTCCTGTTAGGGACATGCGTCCTGGGTTGTCAGCTATGGTGCAAAAGATTATGGCTCTTAGATTGAAGTGCTCTTTCTTGTGCTCATCCCACACACAGACACCATGTTCCCATAGACGTTTCATATCCTCCATCAAAGGTTCTAGAAAGATATCAATGTCATTGCCAGGTTGTTTTGGACCAGAAATTAGAGTAGTGAGCATAAGGTATTTTCTTTTATGGCACAACCATGATGGAATGTTGAACAAGCATAGAAAGACTGGCCACGTACTATGTGGGTTCCTCATCTCACCGAAGGGATTCATTCCATCCGTGCTAAGTCCCATCCTGATATTTCTAGGATCGTCCGAGAAATCTGGATGGGCTAGGTCAAATGATTTCCACTACCTAGCATCCGCAGGGTGCCGAAGTTTTCCGTCCTTCTTTCGCCCAGCGAAATGCCAGATTAATAGTTCAGCATCTCTAGGATTAGAGAACATACGTTTCAAGTGATCAATCACCGGTAGGTACCACATTACTAAGGCTGGAACTTTCCTCTCCGTCTTTTTTCCAGGATGGTCTTCAATAACATTTTTATTCCTCTTCTGCAACCTCTTATTATTCTTCTTCTGGTGGTCATTGTAGTCCTCCACACAGTCATTTGGACGTTTGTATCGACTCGCGTTGCACTGCGGACATCTCTCTAACAATCCATACTCTTTTCGATATAGGATACAGTGGTTCGGGCATGCATGAATCTTCTGAACGCCCAAAGTCAACAGACAAATCATCTTCTTTGCTTGGTACGTATCAGATGGTAAACCATTGGGTTTTGACAAAACATTTTTTAGGAGTTGTAAAAGATCTGAAAAACTAGTGTCAAACCATCCATTGCTTGCCTTCAGTTTCATAAGCTCAAGAATTGTGTACAACACAGTATACTGCTTATCGCATCCGTGGCGTTCCTCGTAAAGAAGGTTTTTTGATGCTTTGTCAAGTGCTTCAAAGTTATCGTATCCTTTGGTTGTAGTTCTCTGCAACAACACCTCAGGCGCAACATTTCGCATCAGTTCCTCCACATCAAAGGCGTCATCATCATCATGTTGATCAACATCATCATGTGTTATGTCGGATGTATGATCACCACCTCTTCTGTGTTGATGAGCATCTTGCGGCACATCAGAATCTTCAGGAGGATTTTGGCCCATCTCACCGTGTTTCGTCCATATATAATAGTTCTTCACGAAACCATTTTTCAACAAGTGAAATCGTATGGTTTCACGATCTGAACACGGATACATCGCTTCGTTTTTACAAACTTTACAAGGACAATATATTGCCTCTTCACTCTGACGGGAAGCATATTGTGCGGCAGCTTCAGTAAATTCAGTTACTCTGTTAAAATATGCCACCACATCTCCGTCGTTGGACGAATACATCCAGGACCTATGCTCCATCTAAACATATATTATTTGAAAAAATATTAATAAATTCATTATTGTTAATTTTAGTAATTTACAAATTGGAAATATATTGATTTATTATGGCTCATAACAACATTAATTAAAAATACTCAATGCATTAATTCAAACTATTTATTAAGCAGAAAAAAATTATTAAAAAAATTAACTATATTGGTTTCTCTCTCCAAACAACATAACCCTAGATCTATAATCATAAATCAAATTAAAAAAAGATTAAAATGACGTAAATCAATATACAAGTGATGAATAATTGTGAGGAGGGTCATATTTGTTCATTTGGGAGAAAGAAACACTGTAAATGGAAGATTATTTGAAAATTTCTTCTGATATTGTTGCTGATGGTTAACAATACTAGTACAATCGTCAGCTTAAATAACTAGTATTAGGTATATTTTGTGCGTACCAAGCATATGTATTGCTCTATTCGCCATTGCAGTCTACAGAATTTTATAATTCGTTGGCGTACCCTATGTACGTGTTGGGATTAAATTTTACGTTCTATAGACATTGCACAAAATTAAAGTTGATTAGCCTCAATATATATCCAACAAATTAGACATGGAACCTTGCATTAATATATCGCGTATATACATAAATAAGAAAAGAGAGGTTTAGATTTACAAATTACACAGCACAGCAATATGCTTGATATATTTCTGGTATATAGCTTAAAGAGCGGCAAACAGATCTGACAGGAACTCGTGAAATGAAGCCAGAGTTTTGCTATTCACTCATGCACTGTCGTTGTTGCCTGGCTTGTTTCCTAGTTGGTGATGTTTGGTGAGTAGTGTCCACGCCCATAGCGTTAGCAGCGTCATCAACTTAATAAAGTAACTAGCTAGCTAGCATAAAGTAGATTATGTACTAAACATATATAAGTACGTCTCACTATCTATATATATTCAAAAATGATTCTACGATATCTAATTAGCTAGATAACAACGAACACCCCAATCTACATTATGGCAAATAACTTCACATAATATTAGGCCTTTAATTAATTAATGATATATATATATATACATAGAGATAGATGGAGCCGTTGGATATCTGCAGTATATAATCTCATGCACGCAATATCCAAAATGAATTTAAGAATTATCTTATATTTTGAAATATTACAGTGTAATTTTAAAAACTATTATATTATATCTAGATATTAACCGGCTGTTTGCAGAATAATATTGCCGCGCTACATAAAAACTATTATATGACAAGTATTATTTCATTGGCATAGCCCACACGATCATGCAGAATAATTTAGCATTCGATAAATAAAGTATTCGTCGATTGCCGAATAAAAAAACAATCGGTGAATCTTTGTTCATCGTTGATGAGTTCACCGTGTTTTGTTCATCAAATATTTTTGAGGATTCGCCAAGTACACGTGACACTTTGGCGAGCTTTTCTGGTAGTGAGGATATATATGTTTCCGATCGCCCGTGGACTGTTATTGATTGCCTGCTAGCTTGCATTGTTGCTGATGTTAGGTATGTGACCTTCCAATTGCTTTTGATATTGTCGCTGATGGCTAACAATACTATTACAATCGTCAGCTAAATTAGGCAGCACAACAAGAAGCATGCTATATTTCTGGTATAGAGCTTAAAGAGCAACAAACAGATCGACAGGAACTCACGAAATAAAGCCAGAGTTTTGCTAATCGCTCATCCACTGTCGTTGCCTGGCTTGTTTCCTAGTTGGTGATGTTGAGTGAGTACGTGTCCAAGCCCATAGCGTTAGCACCGTCAACAACTTAAAGTAAGTAACTAGCTAGCTAGCATAAAGTAGATTACGTACTAAACATATATAACTACGTATCACTGTGTATATTCAAACATGAGTCTACAATGTCTAATTAGCTAGCTAATAACGAACACCCTAATCTACATTATACATTATGGCAAATAACTTTACATAATATTAGGCCTTTAATTAATTAAGGATATATACATAGAGAGAGATAGGGAGCCGTTGGATACCTGCAGTAGTATAGAATCTCAGGCATACAATATCCAAAATGAATTTACGAATTATCTTATATTTTGAAATATTACAGTCACTACGGGAATACAGTAATTTGCCGAGTGCCTAGGGCACTCGGCGAAGCCCACAATGCACTCGGCAAAGGCTTCGCCGAGTGCCACACTCGGCGAACCCCTCTCGGTGATAGATGCGTCGGTGACGTGAGGGTTCACCGAGTGCAATTTATCGGGCACTCGGCAAAGTCTTTGCCGAGTGCAATATAGACTTCGCCGAGTGCCATGTATAGCACTCGGCGAAGTCCACGGTTGACGGACGGGGTGGCCGTTAACGGGGCTTCGCCGAGTGCCCACGTGGCACTCGGCGAAGGGGGGTGTGCCGAGTGCCATGGGGGGCACTCGGCGAAGGTGGCTCGGGGGGGGGGGGCACGTGGCGCGAGGGGGCTTCGCCGAGTGCCCCACGTGGCACTCGGCGAAGGCGGTGTGCCGAGTGCCACGGGGGGCACTCGGCGAAGGGGGCTCGGGGGAGGGGGGCACGTGGCGCGTGGGGCTTTGCCGAGTGCCACGGTGGCACTCGGCATACCTCCTTCGCCGAGTGCCACGTGGAGGCACTCGGCAAAGCCTCCCCAGAGTGCACAGAAACGTGCCACTTGGCACGTTTCTGTGCACTGCAGGTGGCTTTGCCGAGTGTAACACTCGGCAAAATTTTTTTAAATTTTTTTTTCATTTATTTCTTGCATATTTCATCCAAAAAACACATTCAATCACAAAATGCATCACAAATTCACATTTATTCACAAAATTTGCCCCAAAATTCACACTGAATCACAGATATTCACAGAAATCACATACACATCACTCAAATCACATTTACATCACAAAACTCACTATCACATCACAAATTCACGATCACATCACAAATTCACGTTCACGTCACAAATACAAGTTCAAATTGATACAAAAGTTAAGTTCGCGTAAACGGTGACAAGTTCAAGTTCATTAACAATTTCATCACGGCAACTCACACCACAACTCACAAATTATCATTACCGCTATGACCAGTGTGTGGAGATGGCTGCGTATTTGATCCTGCTGCCGATGGATGAAACTGAAAAAAAAAGAAAAATAGTTAGAATAATTGTATATAACTAAAACGACAATAACAATATTAGAAACTCACATTGCCGCTCTGTGGAGTCCGCGGAGATTGTTGAGGTTGAGGAGGAAGTCCAGGCAGACCCATATGACCTGAGAAAGATCCACCCATCTGCGCAAACCACTGCTGCATCTGGGTCTGCATCTCGGCTTGCATCTGAGCTTGCATCTGAGCCTGCAGCCGAGCCTCCATCTGGGTCTGCCACTCGGTCCTTTGTGATCTTTCTTCATTTAGTTGGTCCTACAAAACATTAATTCAAACTTAATGTTCTCAAACAAACAAATTGAAGTATTCGATGATTGATGAAAATGAACTAACCTGTAGATCAGCAATCAGACCCATAGATGTGTCTCGGCGAGGGCGTATACCTGGACCGGAGGTCGAGCTCCGAGCTCTCACCTCAGATAGAGTGGGGGTACTACGGGTATCAATGGCACTGTCGCCCATCAAATATCGCCCATGTCTTTTTCCTCCTCCAGCCCTCATGACCACCTCGCCATCAATGTCATGTGCGATTGGGTCATAATCGGCGCCATGCACTTCCCTTGCCATCTCTGAATAGTCTTGGAGGCGTTGATATGCATTCCGATTAGTGTACGACTCAGCGGGGTCATTTGGATTGTAGGTATTGCCTTCAACCGCCCTCTCTTTGTGAGCCAGAGCATATGCCATGACTTGGGAGCATTCCTGACCCGCATTGGCCGTTGACTGAAACAAGAAGATAGTTAGAGTTATATTGTGCAATTAAGCGAAAAAAAGAAACATGTAACTACATACCCATCTCGCCCTGAACTGATCGAGGTTCAGCGAGCCTTGATGGTGTGATGCCCCCGGCATGAGTAGGCGTCGCTGGCGGCATGCCTCGTGACTGCTCTGCCACTCGGCAGAACACCACCTATCAACAATTTGGCCCCAACACTTAAGATGAGCGGCACACCACTGTGGAGGGACCTATTTGATGCAAGTGAATTTGTTAATGACATAATATTAAGTATTAGAAGATACACGAGAATACACTTACCATCATGTATTCCTCTCGTGTCAGAAAGGTGGTCCGGGCATCCTTTTTGTTCTTCCTCTCTCGACGGTGCTGAGCGCAGAAGTCAATAACAGCTTGAATGCGCGCCTCATAATGCATGTCAGTGACAAGCTTCTTGTCGGCTCTATTAATAACTGCGGCAGCCTGATCCGCATACCCCTCATCACATCTATAAAAATCCTGCATATAGATGTAAAGAGAATGTTATATGTTTTCACATGTTAATAGTATTGACACATATATTAAGAAAATAAACTTACCCAGAGCTCAGCCCTGACTCGATCGGCTAGGTGGGCAAATTGTCTCCCTTCTCGGTCAGGGGCGTCCGGCGCACTTTCATAGTGCCTCCATGAGTACGCCGGCTCCGTCCTCCCATCCAAAGATATCAAACCAGGGAACTTTTCCTTGATAAGAAGCCCGAGGATACCGTTTACATGGCGTGAGCACTCACGACCTCCTCGTTCAACCATAATCCAGTTCCTATCCCGATATCATTAAAAAGTATTAGTATATATTAAAAATTAAACTAACGAAAAGAATATATTATAGACTTTCTACAACAACTTACCTATTTCCATCTGGTCGAATGAGCGGACGATCAGCTACTGCCACCGGTCGCCTCGGGAGTGACGAAGGACCACGCAACCACACTGCAGCCGCTTCTGTAGTCTGCTCCTCTCCCTCTGCCCCAACCTCCCCACCCTCTGCCCCCACCTCCTCCTCCTCCTCCTCCACCCTAGCTTGCTCCTCCTCCTCCTCCTCATCCGGCACGTAATCATCGTCGCGACGGGATGCCGGTATATGGCTAGTTTCACTCGAGGGCGCGGGTGCCTTTCCTCTCACTACTGACTTCTTCGTTCTCCTACCTCGAGGTCTAGATGAGGACCCGACCTCATCTTGAGAGGGAGTGGATCTACCGCCTTTTCCTACTACTGCACTTATTAATTTCTTTAAACCCCCCACCATATTTCAATCACCTGCTACGAAAAAGAGTAAATCACTTTAGATAAACCATGAAATGTGTTCTAAACGCATTTATTCTAAAATTAAACATAATTCTCATACAGTTGCTAGAAATAGTCATCGCCGTCCGGATTTGCTGGATCATATGTATCGTCATCACTATCACGTGATATGATGTAATCGTCCAACTGTTCAGGAGGTGGAATGTTGTCATCACGTTGAGTGCTTGAGTGCAATCTCTCTAGCAGTTCTAAGTCTCTTCCATTATGAATCTCGTCTCCTTCGTCGGCATCGGCACCACTTTCGTTATCTACTTCCATCGTCTCCGTCAAGTCAATAACAAACATGCCTGGTAGCCCATCTTCTTGAAAGAACTCTCCGTCGTATGTGTTCGGGTCTATGTTATAGTCTTCGTTGTTGGGAACAGGCAGTTTACCGTGTGGCGACACCTTATACACAACATCCCAACCTTTAAGACGTGATGGCTGACATCCACATACACATATATATATCACGACACGATGGCCGGCATCCACATACACAAGATATTAATCAAAATAACCATTAAATCATAACAAGAATTACAACGATTATATTAAAATTTCTAAAACATGTATAAGCATTTATTTATATTAATCTTCTTGACATGCATGTAAATAAAATTGTAATATTATTTACGAGGAAGGGATGTTGAAAGCAAACAAAACATGTGATGTTGTATTAGACAATAAAAAACATGTACAAAGCATATTAATCATTCATGTTCAAGCAAAATATTAATCCTATGTTCTAAGGTTACCGGTAGGGTTTGATGCGAGATGAGGACGATGAAGCCGAGAAGAGGACGGTGACGCCGGTAAGAGATCGCTAAGCAAACTAGATCTATCTAAAAAACAATAAAAATATTAGTTATAAGATAAAGTAATTAAAAATTGTGCAATATATATATGCAATATAATGCATGTCTCAAATGTTATACACATCATTTGATGAGAGTAAGTATATGCAAATGGCCACACAAATATATATGCATATATATAACAAATGGCCACACAAATATATATGCCACCAATTAGTAGCCCTTTCTTGCTAGCCTCCACATTATGCATGTCCATGTTATACATGCATTTACTATTTGAGATGCAATTTTTACATATTTATAGGTATTTATATTTGAAAAAATGGCATTATACATGTATATATACCTAGGAAAGAGGGGGCTCGGGCGGCGGAGCCGATGCTGGAGCCGGTGGCTGGGGTCGGCGGCGGCGGCTAGGGGGCAGGGCGCGCGCGCGGCGGGGCTGGAGGGAGCAGGGGGCGCGGCGGGGCTGGAGGGAGCAGGGGGGCGCGCTGCGGCGGCGGGGGGAGCAGATCTGGCTTAAATGCGCTAGATCTGCTCGCGGCCCCATTTTAACCCGAACGACATTTCGCCGAGTGCCATATTTGGCAACACTCGGCGAAAGTTTTTATTTTTTTTTGAAAAATCCTATCTTTGCCGAGTGCATTTAGACCTGGCACTCGGCAAAGATGAATTTTTGATTGTTTGTCGAGTGCCAGGTACAAATGCACTCGGCAAACATTTTTTTATACTATTTTCAAAAAAAACAAAAATAGAATAAATACTATAAAAAATCTCATAATTTGGCATTATATAATATACACTAATATTTAATCATAGAAAATTTCTAACTTCAAATAAACAAATATAAGGCACTTGTAGTTTAAATTTGGGATCTTTTACTTAAAATCTTATAAACAACTTTTTTAACCAAAAATAGCAAACTAACTCTAAAAAATGCCAATTTTTGACATGGTATAAGATAAATTGAGTTTTAGTAGTACAAAAAGTTTTAAGTTCAAACAAATATTTGAATATCGATTTGCTTCTAAACCTAACTCATTTCATCCCTAAGCTCCTAAACCTTCTCGAAGGTTGTCCAATTTCTAAAGGTCATACTTGAAAACTTTGTCGAAACATTATGAATTTTTTACCATATCATATATGTTTGATATAATGACACCATGTCAAGTGTCATATTTTTTAGGCATCAATTACATTTTCTATAATTAAAAAACCATTAACCTGAATATTGTCGGTCGAGTGTCGTAAATTAGATTTTAAATATTTAGTTATATTTAGTTGTAAAAGATTACAAATGTAATCATGAACACAAATATGATTTTTCCATAATTTTTGAGTCATTATTTCATGTACATGCATTTCAAATTTGACCCACTTGGAAGTAAATCCTTGAAACATGATTAATTTATTAAAAATAGCAAACCCACTCATAAAAATATGAAACTTTTCCATGGCCTAACATAGGTTGCATTATGAGTGTAAAAAAAAATTCAAGTTCAAAACATATTTAAAATGTGATGTAGGCTTAAATTATGATCTCACATGAAATAATGAACACAGTCATTTTGCCGAGTGTTTTCACATATGGCACTCGGCAAAGATGAATTTTTGATTGTTTGCCGAGTGCCAGGTCCAAATGCACTCGGCAAACATTTTTTTATACTATTTAAAAAAAACAAAAATAGAATAAAGACTGTAAAAAATCTCATAATTTGGCATTATATAATATACACTAATATTTAATCATAGAAAATTTCTAACTTCAAATAAACAAATATAAGGCACTTGTAGTTTAAATTTGGGATCTTTTACTTAAAATCTTATAAACAACTTTTTTAACCAAAAATAGCAAACTAACTCTAAAAAATGCCAATTTTTGACATGGTATAAGATAAATTGAGTTTTAGTAGTACAAAAAGTTTTAAGTTCAAACAAATATTTGAATATCGATTTGCTTCTAAACCTAACTCATTTCATCCCTAAGCTCCTAAACCTTCTCGAAGGTTGTCCAATTTCTAAAGGTCATACTTGAAAACTTTGTCGAAACATTATGAATTTTTTACCATATCATATATGTTTGATATAATGACACCATGTCAAGTGTCATATTTTTTAGGCATCAATTACATTTTCTATAATTAAAAAACCATTAACCTGAATATTGTCGGTCGAGTGTCGTAAATTAGATTTTAAATATTTAGTTATATTTAGTTGTAAAAGATTACAAATGTAATCATGAACACAAATATGATTTTTCCATAATTTTTGAGTCATTATTTCATGTACATGCATTTCAAATTTGACCCACTTGGAAGTAAATCCTTGAAACATGATTAATTTATTAAAAATAGCAAACCCACTCATAAAAATATGAAACTTTTCCATGGCCTAACATAGGTTGCATTATGAGTGTAAAAAAAAATTCAAGTTCAAAACATATTTAAAATGTGATGTAGGCTTAAATTATGATCTCACATGAAATAATGAACACAGTCATTTTGCCGAGTGTTTTCACATATGGCACTCGGCAAAGATGAATTTTTGATTGTTTGCCGAGTGCCAGGTCCAAATGCACTCGGCAAACATTTTTTTATACTATTTAAAAAAAAACAAAAATAGAATAAAGACTGTAAAAAATCTCATAATTTGGCATTATATAATATACACTAATATTTAATCATAGAAAATTTCTAACTTCAAATAAACAAATATAAGGCACTTGTAGTTTAAATTTGGGATCTTTTACTTAAAATCTTATAAACAACTTTTTAACCAAAAATAGCAAACTAACTCTAAAAAATGCCAATTTTTGACATGGTATAAGATAAATTGAGTTTTAGTAGTACAAAAAGTTTTAAGTTCAAACAAATATTTGAATATCGATTTGCTTCTAAACCTAACTCATTTCATCCCTAAGCTCCTAAACCTTCTCGAAGGTTGTCCAATTTTAAAGGTCATACTTGAAAACTTTGTCGAAACATTATGAATTTTTTACCATATCATATATGTTTGATATAATGACACCATGTCAAGTGTCATATTTTTTAGGCATCAATTACATTTTCTATAATTAAAAAACCATTAACCTGAATATTGTCGGTCGAGTGTCGTAAATTAGATTTTAAATATTTAGTTATATTTAGTTGTAAAAGATTACAAATGTAATCATGAACACAAATATGATTTTTCCATAATTTTTGAGTCATTATTTCATGTACATGCATTTCAAATTTGACCCACTTGGAAGTAAATCCTTGAAACATGATTAATTTATTAAAAATAGCAAACCCACTCATAAAAATATGAAACTTTTCCATGGCCTAACATAGGTTGCATTATGAGTGTAAAAAAAATTCAAGTTCAAAACATATTTAAAATGTGATGTAGGCTTAAATTATGATCTCACATGAAATAATGAACACAGTCATTTTGCCGAGTGTTTTCACATATGGCACTCGGCAAAGATGAATTTTTGATTGTTTGCCGAGTGCCAGGTCCAAATGCACTCGGCAAACATTTTTTTGTACTATTTAAAAAAAAACAAAAATAGAATAAAGACTGTAAAAAATCTCATAATTTGGCATTATATAATATACACTAATATTTAATCATAGAAAATTTCTAACTTCAAATAAACAAATATAAGGCACTTGTAGTTTAAATTTGGGATCTTTTACTTAAAATCTTATAAACAACTTTTTTAACCAAAAATAGCAAACTAACTCTAAAAAATGCCAATTTTTGACATGGTATAAGATAAATTGAGTTTTAGTAGTACAAAAAGTTTTAAGTTCAAACAAATATTTGAATATCGATTTGCTTCTAAACCTAACTCATTTCATCCCTAAACTCCTAATTAAACCTTCTCGAAGGTTGTCCAATTTCTAAAGGTCATACTTGAAAACTTTGTCGAAACATTATGAATTTTTTACCATATCATATATGTATGATATAATGACACCATGTCAAGTGTCATATTTTTTAGGCATCAATTACATTTTCTATAATTAAAAAACCATTAACCTGCATATTGCCGGTCGAGTGTCGTAAATTAGATTTTCAATATTTAGTTATATTTAGTTGTAAAAGATTACAAATGTAATCATGAACACAAATATGATTTTTCCATAATTTTTGAGTCATTATTTCATGTACATGCATTTCAAATTTGACCCACTTGGAAGTAAATCCTTGAAACATGATTAATTTATTAAAAATAGCAAACCCACTCAGAAAAATATGAAACTTTTCCATGGACTAACATAGGTTGCATTATGAGTGTAAAAAAAATTCAAGTTCAAACATGTTTAAAATGTGATGTAGGCTTAAATTGTGATCTCACATGAAATAATGGCAACTAGATATTATTTGCCGAGTGTTTTTATTTGTGGCACTCGGCAAAGGATAGTATTTGCCGAGTGTCCGTTAGTGGCACTCGGCAAAATTTATTTTTAACCCTGCCGCCATAACGTCGTCAGCAAAAAATTGGGCGGGCGATTTTTCAGGTGCTTTGCCGAGTGCCTATGGCGTGACACTCGGCAAACCCTAGTCTTTGCCGAGTGCCACACGCTTTGCCGAGTGCATTTCACAGGGCACTCGGCAAACACCTTTGTGCCGAGTGCCCGATGAAATGCACTCGGCAAAGCGTGTGGCACTCGGCAAATAAACTCTTTCCGGTAGTGAGTATAATTTCAAAATGAAGTCTGCCAAATATTATATGTAGACATTACACGTTTGGTTGCACAATAATATTGACGTGCTGCATAAAAACTCTGATATGACCAGTATTGTTGGCATAGCCCACACACTACGGGACTGTGGGGATTTGCCGAGTGTCTAGGGCACTCGGCGAAGCCTCTTTTGCACTCAGTAAAGGCTTCACCGAGTGCCACACTCGGCGAACCCCACTCAGCACCAGCCTTATCGGCGACGTGGGGGTTCACCAAGTGCTTTTTATCGGGCACTCGGCGAAGTCTTTGCCGAGTGCAATATAGACTTCGCCGAGTGCCACGCGTAGCACTCAGCAAACGTGGGGCACTAACGGTCGGGGGGCCGTTAACGGGGGTTTGCCGAGTGCCACGTGGGGCACTCGGCGAAGGGGGGTCGGGGGGGCACATGGCACTGGCAGGGTTTGCCGAGTGCCCCACGTGGCACTCGGTGAAGGGGGTTTGCCGAGTGCCACGTGGGGCACTCGGCGAAGGTGGTTTGCAATTTGAGAGAAAAGCTAACAGAGAAAACTCACATAGGCACAGAGTGACCCACGTCCCGCCGCATGTTTTCACATAAAATAATGGGATTTTTTACTTTACTGAGTGTTTTTATTTGTGGCACTCGGCAAAGTATAGGGTTTGCTGAGTGTCCACTATTAGTGGCACTCGGCAAACACACATTTTCACCCCTGCCGTCATAACAGTGGCAGCAAAAAATGGGCGGGGGATTTTTCAACTTGTTTTCCGAGTGCCACGTACGTGGCACTCGGCAAAGTTTCGGAATTGCCGAGTGCTACGATGTTTGCCTAGTGCCACAAATAAAAACACTCGGCAAAGTAAAAAATCTCATTATTTTACGTGAAAACACATTTTGAGTCTATATCGCATTTTAAACATGTTTTAAACTTGAATTTTTTTACACTCATAATGCAACCTACGTTAAGCCATGGAAAAGTTTCATATTTTTCTGAGTGGGTTTGCTATTTTTAATAAATTAATCATTTTTTTAGGATTTACTTCGAAGTGGGTCAAATTTCAACTACATATACATGAAATAATGATGTAGAAAAATCATATTTATGTTCATGATTCCATTTGTAATCTTTTACAACTAAATATATCTAAATATTTAAAATCTAATTTACGATGCTCGAGCGGCAACATGGAGCTTAATGGTTTTTTAATTATAGAAAATTAACTTGATGCCTAAAAAATATGATACTTGACATGGTGTCATTATATCATATATACATACTGTGAAAAAAATTTCATAACGTTTCGACAAAGTTTTCATGTACGACGCTTGGAAACTGGAGAATCCTCGAGAAGGTGATTGAGTTTAGGGATGGAATGAGTTAGGTTTAGACGCAAATCGATATTCAAATCTTTGTTTGAACTTAAAACTTTTTGTACTACTAAAACCCAATGTATCTTATACCATGTCAAAATTTGGTATTTTTTAGTGCTAGCTTGCTATTTTAAGTTAATTGAAGTTCTTTATAGGAATTTAATTAAAAGATCCCAAATTTGAACTACAAGTGCCTTAAATTTGTTTATTTGAACTAAGAAAATTTCTAGGATGAACAATAAGTGTACATTTTATAATGCCAAATTATGGTTTTTTACTGTCTTTTTTCTATTTTAGTTTTTTAAATAAATTTAAAAAATATTTGCCGAGTGCAAATAGAACTGGCACGCGGCAAAGACCCAAAAAATCATCTTTGCCGAGTGCTATTTAAAAAGCACTCGGCAAAGAAGTGGATGTACCCATTATTTCATGTGAACTCATGATGTATGTACATATGACATTTTATACATCTTGTGAAATTGTTTTTTTATAGTTTTAATTCAACATTTTTTAATTCATGGTAAACTTTTTTAATTAACAGTCGCCTAGTGCCTTGCTATTGGCACTCGGCAATTTTTTTTAAAAAAATAACATTCGTCGAGTGCCTCACTATTTCAACTCAGCAAAACTTTTTTTAAAAAATTAACATTCGCCGAGTGCCTCCCAATTTTGCACTCGGCGAATATGGCTTTAGGGCTAAAAAAGGCCCCGTAGATCTCGGCGCACTTATTGCGCCCAGATCTGCTCCCCCGCACACCGCCGCCCCCTGCTCCCCCACACCCTGCCACCACCGCCTGCTCCCCCGCACCCCACCGCCACCCTGCTCCCCCACCGCCGGCCGCCCGCCTGCGTCCCTGCCATCGGCCGCCCCCACACCCCGCCACCCCCATTCATCGGCGCGCCCCTGCCCCCCCCCCCCCGCCCGGCCTGTGCCCCCAATACTTAATATTATGTCATTAACAACTTCACTTGCATAAAAATAGGTCCCTCCACAGTGGTGTGCCGCTCATCTTGAATGTTGGGGCCAAATTGTTGATAGGTGGTGTTCTGCCAAGTGGTAGAGCAGTCACGATGCATGCCGCCAGAGACGCCTACTCATGTCGGGGGCAGCACACCATCAAGACTCGCTGAACCTCGACCAATTCAAGGCGAGATGGGTATGTAGTTACTTGTTTCTTTTTTTCGCTTAATTGCACAATATAACTCTAACTATCTTCTTGTTTCAGTCAACGACCAATGCGGGTCAGGAATGCTCCCAAGTCATGGCATATGCTCCGGCTCACAAAGGGAGAGCGGTTGAAGGCAATACTTACAATCCAAATGACTATTCAGAACACATATCAATGCCTCCAGGACTATTCAGAGATGGCGAGGGAAGTGCATGGTCCCGATTATGACCCAGTCGCACATGACATCGATGGTGAGGTGGTCATGAGGGCTGGAGGAGGCAAGAGACATGGGCGACATTTGATGGGCGACGGCGCCATTGATACCCATAGTACCCCCTCTCTACCTGAGGTGAGAGCTCAGAGCTCGACCTCCGGTCCGGGTATACGCACTCGCTGAGACACATCTATGGGTCTGATTGTCGATCTATAGGTTAGTTCATTTTCATCAATCATCGAACATTTCAAATTATTTGTTTTGGAACGTTAATGACTGTGAATTAATGGTTTGTAGGCCCAACTAAATGAAGAAAGATCACAAAGTACCGAGTGGCAGACCCAGATGGAGGCTCAGATGCAGGTCCAGTTGCAGTAGTGGTTTGCGCATATGGATGGATCTTTTTTAGGTCACATGGGCGTGCTTGGACTTCCTCAACCCTCACAATCTCCGTAGACTCCACAGAGCAGCAATGTAAGTTTCTAATATTGTTTTTGTCATTATTGTTATATACAATGGTGCTGACTATTTTCTTTTTTGCAGTTCCATTCATCGGCATAAGGATTAAACACACAGGCATCTCCGCACACTAGGCAGAGCGGTAATGCTAACTTGTGAGACTAACTTGTGAGACAAACTTGTGAGGCGTAATGTGAGTTGCCGTTGTGAACTTGAACTTGTAAATTATAATGTGAACTTGAACTTGTGAACTATAATGTGATCTTGAACTTGTGAACTAAATTATGCTTTGTGATGTGATTGACTCATGGGATTTATGTTGAAATGTGATTTGTCGAGAAATTTGTGATGAAATGTAAATTTTGTGATGAAATGTGAATTTGTGATGAATTTTGTGATGAGATGTGAATTTATGATGAATTTTATGATTAAATGTGAATTTGTGATGAATTTTGTGATTAAATGTGAATTTTGGGATGAAATATGCATTGAATAAATGAAAAAAATAAAAAAAATTGCCGAGTGTGGCACTCGGCAAAGCCACCTAAATAGCACAGAATCATGCCACGTGGCGCGTTTCTGTGCATTTTGGGTGGCTTTGCCGAGTGCTATTCCACGTGGCAGTCGGCAAAGCCCCCTTCCACGCGTGCCAGCTATCCCCCAAAGAGGCTTCGCCAAGTGCCACTTGGGGCACTCGGCAAAGTGCCTTCGCCGAGTGCCACGTGGGGCACTCGGCAAATGGCCGTTAAGGCGCCCCCGGCCGTCAGTCGGCCATGTTTGCCGAGTGCCCCACGTGGCACTCGGCGAAGGCTATATTGCACTCGGTGAAGACTTCACCGAGTGCCCGATAAAAAGCACTCAGCGAACACCCACATCACCGATAAGGCTTGTGCCGAGTGGGGTTCGCCGAGTGTGGCACTCAGTGAAGCCTTCGCCGAGTGGGAAAGAGGTTTCGCTGAGTTCCCTAGGCACTCGGCAAACAAGGTTGTTCCCGTAGTGTATTATTTTGAGCACTCTGTAAAGATAGGTTTACCGATTAATTTTTAAAAAACACTCGAAAAATTATAAATACTCGGTGAATCAATTGGTTGCCGAGTATTTTTTTGAAAATAAATTTGGCAAAAATGGTGTAATGGACATCGCAATGGCATGTTCTCGGTGTGAAAAAAATTCTGGGTTTGCCGAGTGTGTTTTCAAAACAAAGATCTATTCTTTGTGTGAAAGAATGTTTCGAGCCTATGTGATATTTGTAACGTAATTCGAGCATCAATTTTTCTACACTCAAAATACAACATATCTTATTCCATATAAAAATTTTGTATTTTTCTATATCATTTGGCTATTTTTAATTCATGAAGTATGTTTGTAGGATTTAAATTAAATAATGTGAAATTTAAACTACAAGTGCACAAAATAATAAACCAAAAATTATAGAAAAATCATATTAATGTTTTTATACTATTTTAGGCCTTATCCACTAAGTTAAAATTATTTTTGAAAGATTATTTTGTGACACTTGATCGGCAATGTGGAGATCAATAGTTTTTTAATTCTAAAAGAATCAAATTTAGTCCGAAAACACGATGCCTATCATAGAATTATGATATGATACTATTGACAGCAAAAATTGGTTAAGCCAAGGCCCAGCAGAAATAAAGCATGGTCAACAAAAGTCAATGAATTTTAGTCAAAGGTTGGTCAAAGAAGCATGTCTATACTGTTTTACACGATAGGATAAGAAGGAGCCGATAGAGATAAAGAAATGGAGATAAGAACTAGAATCGGTTGCGATACTATTGCGATCAAGCGGTAAGTCTCCGGACTATAAATATGTACCTATTAGCTAGGTTAAGGAACGACAAACACAACTACAAACTACTCTCGGAGGATCACTACCACTTTTGATTTGATAACCAGATGCTTGCTGAGCCAAATCATTTGCTATTGAGTTGGCTTCTCTAGATACATGGGAAATTTCAAAGTTTTCAAAAGTACCAATTACGTCTAGGCATTTGTCCAAATAGCTATTTAACAAACCATTAAAGAATTGAGCAACTCTAGCTACTTGTTGAACAACTAATAGAGAATCGCCTTATGCATGAACATGTTTAATACTCATGGAATCTAAAAGTTCAAGTCCTGGCAATAAAGCTTCATATTCGGCTTGATTATTAGTACAAGGGGATATGAGTACCACTCTAACACCTTGGCCATTTTTGCAAGCTGAACCATCAATGTATAGTTTCCATGGTACTACTTCAATCATAACAGTGTCGCTACTCCAATTGACATATACATGGTGATCAACTATACAGTTTGTGATGGCATGGCCTTTCATAGCTTTCAAGGGTTCATAAGCCAAGTCATACTCAATTAAAGCATAAGCACACTTTCCGATTCTCCCACTTAGAATCAGCTTTTGCAACATGTATTTTATAACATCGGTATGACAAGTAACAATACATGTGCCAAATTGAAGATAGTGGCGAAGTTTGGTACATGCATAATAAAGTGATAAACATAAATGCTCCAAAAACATGTACCTCTTCTCAGCATCTAACAGGCGGCGACTCAAGAACGTGATGCTGTACTCCTTTACCTCCACCTCCTGAGTTAACACAACTCCTATCATATTATATTCTGCAGCAACGTATAGCCAAAACGAAATCCTGGCTTTCGGTGAATTCGATCAAAAGCATGTTGCTGACTTTCCCCCCAAGTGAATTTGGCTTCATTCTTAAGACGAAGTATAGGGACAAAAGCATCAATCTTGCTAGACAGGTTAGATATAAAGCGAGGCACATAGTTTACCTTGCCAAGCAACTTTTGCACATCTCTCTTACATGTCGGCGCTTCAAAGTTCTCAATATTCTCAAGTCTCTTAGGATCAATCTCAATACCTCTCTCATGAATCATGAATCCTAAGAACTAGCTCGTCGACACGCCAAAAGCACACTTGAGTGGGTTCATTTTCAAGCTATACTAACACATTATTTCAAAAGCAACTCTCAAATTGGCTAAATGGTTATCCATAGAATCTGATTTGACTACAACATCATCTATATAGACCTCTAACATAACTCCTAGCAATTCATGAAAGATCAAGTTCATAGCACGTTGCATGTGGCACCAGCATTATTTAAACCAAAAGTCATCACAACCCCCCCCAAACAAGTCGACAAAACCAGGACATCTAAAGGTTGTTTTGTATACATCCTCTTCAGCCATAAAAATTTGATTGTAACCAACATTGCCATCAAGGAAACTTAGTACCTTCTGTCCTAAAGCATCGTTGATCAACATGTCGGCTATTGGCATGGGATACTCGTCCTTCGGAGTGGCCCTGTTCAAGCCCCTAAAATCAATGCACACATGAATCTTACCATTCCCTTTCTTTTCGATAGGCACAATGTTAGCAACCCATTCAGCATACCTACATGGCCTAATAAACTCAGCCTTATGTAATGACTCCATCTCTTCTTTAACTCAGTCATACACAACCAAATTAAAGTGATGACAAGGTTGTTTATAAGGCATAAACCAAGGTTTCATAGGCAGTCAATGCTCTACGAGCTCGCGGCTATGTCCAGGCATCTCGCTATACTCACACGCAAAGAAATTCACGTACGACCGAAGTAATTTTATTACCTCAACCTTATCACAAGCCGATAAATTCTGATTTACAAATGTCGACCTTGGAATACTACCATCGCCTATATCTACCTCCTCTAAAGGGTCGGTCGACGCAAAACCTTGACCTAACTTCTCTACCTCACTAAAATCCTCCATGGCTT
The DNA here is from genome assembly GCA_019279435.1 of Zizania palustris. NCBI lineage: Eukaryota > Viridiplantae > Streptophyta > Magnoliopsida > Poales > Poaceae > Zizania > Zizania palustris. The sequence goes on from JAAALK010000284.1 coordinate 10,322,615, forward strand.
CAGCGATAACGTCTTTAGAAGACCGATATTGCTCTACGCGAGACTTTAGCAAATCAAGATTGCTTCTACCTGACATGATAACTAGTTTAGAGATCGTTGAGCTACACCAGTTGACTTTATAGAGACTAGAACAAACCTTCCCTTAGATACGCTAACAAAGTCATAATCTGAGAGGTCTCTACCTAACTGACACTCTATCTTATCATGGATGCATGGCATCTATGGACACATCGGCCAAAGCAACCTAGGATGAAGTGTCAGCTGGTACAACCTCCACGTCATCGCCATCCCACTAGATCAAACACTAGTGCAAGGTAGATGGAATACAACAATTTGCGTGAATCCAATCACTCTCAAGTAGCACACTATAGTTACCCTGCACATCTACCACGAAGAACGCTATCGGCAACATCTTATTTCCCACCGTCAGCTCCACAAAAATCATGCGGTTGGCCTTGGAGCTCTCGTCGTTGAAGCCGTTCAGTGTCAGGTTAGTCTTCATCAAGTCATCCTCATTCTTGCTAATCTTCTTCAATAGAGAGTACAGTATTAGGTTTACAGTGGCACCTCTGTCTACGAGCATCCTAGAGATCAGCCTACCGTTGATGTGTCCTCGAACGTGCAGGGGCTTCAAGTGACGAGCCAACTTCTCGGGCTTCTCGAAAACAACTTCACGTGGGCCAAAGTTTAGTTGAGAGACCTCAGCCTCATCTCCTGGCAGACCAAACTCGGTAGGAAGCATCACCACGTTCACATCCATCGATTGAGGGAGTGGCCCTCCGAGACGGGTGTGTAGCTGTTGTCCAACATGTCAGCATCATCATCATCACTCGGAGTGGGAGCCGAGTTGTCCACCGCAACCAGCTTTGGCTTCCATACCTATTTAGGTACTGGTCGAGGAAGAATCTCCTGGAAGATCGCATCCCGCTCGTCCTCAACCTTCTTCTCTCTCATTTCATGTGCTCGAAAACACTATAGTTGCCTATTCTGGGACTTGGTCATGCCTGGAGTGCCCACGAGGGTTGTGACTTTGTGCCGAGCGCAACGAACTTGCTCCTGTAATTTTTGGTCGAATGGGAATCACCCGGATTGGCCTTGACATTTTTGTGCTTGGTGGGGGTACCTCCCTGTACCCTATCAGTCAGAACAACCTTACTGGGCCAGTCTAACCGGGCCTTGTCGGTCAGACTGGCCATGGTGGGCCACTCTGACTGGCCATTGCTGGATGACAGAAAATGGCCGGTCGGATCGGCCATAGTAGGCCGGTCAAATCGGGGTGGTGAGGCCGGTCTGACCGGCCCTAAGGCTGCGATCAGACTAACAGGCTTCGCCTTGGCTTTCTTCTATGGCTAGCCTCCGTTCTGATCTAGTGGGGCCTTATCAAGGATTGGGACATCCTGGGAACCCACTTTGACGATGATGGCCTCAAAACTCTAGTCCAGTCATCCCTGCGATGCGACAGAAAACCGACTGAAGACGTTGCCTCCCACTGTGCTCATCTTTCCCTACATGTTATGTATCTCGGGCGAAACAAATGGAGCACCCATAAAAAAGTAAGGGAATGGGTAACCAGCTGGTGGAAAGTAATATGGGCCCATTGCACCGTTGGGAACTAGTACGGAGGTGGAGGCATCGTCGGCTCTAGTGGTCTCGCCCACTATGGCGTCACACAAGAAGTTGGGAACTCATTCCTTTGCATAGGGTTTGGCCTCGCTGGAGGTCATGGCCGAGTGTTTGCTTTCTCGGCCCTCTTCTTGTGCTTCTAGAGTAGCATCTCATATGTCACCTTCTACTTCTTGTGTGATTTAGCCGAAGACAGCACATTTTTGTTCTCCTTCCAAACCCCTACCTTAGGATTCTTTGGCACAAGCATGTGTGGGCAAGGTTCTCCAATTATGATTTCCTTCCCCTTAGTGACTCAGCCTGATCGGGCCGAATCAAGACCTTCTTCCCGTCGAGATAAATGGTGTTCATTGGGAAGGGGTCTTGGTTGAGCTTCATTTTGGGATTAGTATCCAATTTCAATCGTCCTCCCTCTTTGGCCGATTGAACCTGTCGATGAAAAACATTACAATCATTAGTAGAATGAGAATGTGAACCATGCCACTCACAATAAGTGTGTTTCTTCAAATCATCGGCAGTGGGCATGATGTGACCCTTCAGCAACCTGAGGAGTTTGTTCTTCAACAAAAAATCAAATATCTTATCGCATTTGGTCACGTCAAACGCGTATTTGACTTCACTAGGCTGACTCTTGGTGGGACACAGCCATAACTCAGAGCCAGTAACAGGCTTGGACTTACTAGACCAAGTCCACTCTGCGGTGTACACATCAGCTGAGTCATCCTCCCTTTCTAATGATTCCTCATCGGAGTGCTTCATGACGTGTACCTCAACATTTGGCTTGCTAAAGGTCTTAGTGATTTTTTTATTATTGGCTCGGCCTTCCTGGACTAGAGCCTGCTGTAAAACTTGACTAACCTCTAAGATGTTCTGGCCCTCTAGCTTCTCCTTAAGCTCAAAATGCAAACCATTAAATGCTAAGTCAGCCAAATCCCTCTCAGAAATGTTCAAGCTGAAACATCGGTTTTTGGTGTCTCTAAATCGCCTAATGTAGTCGGAGACGCCCTCATTATATTTTTGTTTAACCGATGTCAGGTGCAAGATTTTAGGTTCAGTTTACCCAGTATAAAAGTAGTTGTGGAACTTCTTCTCTAACTGGGCCCAAGTCTGGATGGAGTTCGGCGGTAGCGCCGAAAACCAAGTGAAAGAAGTGTCGGATAGTGACAAGGAGAACAGTCCAAGTTTAAAGGCATCCGACCCACTAGCTTCACCACACTTCGCTAGAAACTGACCTACGTGATCCCAAGTGGTTTTATTACCCTCGCCGCCCGAATTTGGTGAACTCAGGAACCCTAAAACAGCGCGGATATTGGATTGTGTCATAATGATCCGGGTACGGCTTGTGGTATACCCTAGTCCGATCCCGGGGTATGAAGCCCATGCACTCTCTAAAAAGCACATGAATACGCTCATCTATGTCATCTACGCCTCTCTCCTTTGTGTGTCTCTTGTGCGGGGGCACGACACACGACGGTATGTTGGCGTTTTGGCCGTATGGCTCTCCTTGATTACCCTCCTCTCGTGGCATCTCACGATACGCTGCGTTGTCGAGCCTATGTGGGTGTGCGGGAGCAGGAGGTGTGACCTGCATGGGTAGAGGCAGTGCAGACACTGGCAGAGGAGGCACATGAAATTCCACGGGTGTGGTCTGATCGAACATAGGGTCGGTCTAACAAAACACATAATGGCTGGTCTGGGGCTTTTCCTCTTCGCATATTCTTATTGATTTCTGCTATATCAAGGTATTATTTCTGTGTGCTTCACGAATCTAATCCATCAACACTGGTCTAGCCTCAAGCGTGGCGAGATATGCTGAAGTGGTGATTCCTAGATTCAATCTCTCCATTTCTTAGCATAACATTGGTGCTTCTTTCTGCAACATGATGGCATTGCAATATCCTTTAAGACTCAAAGTGTCTGCTACTATATTTGCCTTGCCTTGATGATAATGAATTTCCATATGATAGTCTTTGATCAATTCCAACCATCTTCTTTGTCTAAGGTTCAGGTATGGCTGAGTGAATATATACTTCAAACTCTTGTGATTTGTGAAAACTTCACATCTGTTTCCAACTAGATAATGCCTCCAAATCTTCAAAGCATAAACTACCACTGCTAATTCTAGATCATGAGTATGATAATTTAACTCATGGGGTCACAGCTGATGAGATGCATAAGATATCACTTTTCCATCTTGCATTAAAACACATCTTAGCCCTTGACGAGATGCATCACAATAAACATGAAAATCCATGTAGATGTGTGGCAAAGTTAACACTAGTGCTGACACTAGCTTTTTCTTCAAAATCTGAAAACTTTCTTCACACCCTGGTGTCCACTTGAATTTCTCTACCTTCTAGAGTAACTTTGTCAAGTGTCTAATAATATTTAAGAAATTCTCAATGAATCAATGGTAGTAACCGGCCAATCCAAGAAAACTACGAATCTATGTTACTAATTTAGGTAGAACCCGATTTGTTACTACTCTTATTGTGGAAGGATCCACTGCTATCCCCTTGGCAGAAATAATATGTCCCAAGAATTTCACTTGAGATGACCAAAATTCACACTTCTCATACTTTGCATATAGTTGATGTTCTCTCAACATTCCCAATGTCAAACACATATGTGCTTCATGCTCTTCTTCTATCTTGGAATATATTAGGATATTATCCATGAATACCACGATAAACTTGTCCAAAAATTCCATAAAAACTTTATTCATCATGTTCATAAAAAATGCTGGAGCATTGGTGAGACCAAATGACATGACGATATACTCATATAGATCATACCTAGATGTGAAAGAAATATTTGGTATATCTTCTTCTCTTATCGTGAGTTGGTGGTAACCTGACCAAAGGTCAATCTTGGAGAACATGGATGCTCCCTTTAACTAGTCAAATAAATCCTCAATTCATGACAAAGGATACTTATTCCACTACAGGAAAACAAAAAAATTATGTCGGCCATTGTAACTTCCATCGGCCTGAAGGAGGCTACGAAAGTTAAAATGAAATTTCTCCCGCCCTGCATATCTGCTCTAACTTTCGTCGGCTAGCATTAAAGCCGACAAAAGTTAAGTAACTTTCGACGGCTTTAATGCTAGCCAATGAAAGTTAAAGGGGATATTTTTCTCCACGTGCGTGTACAGGGAAACCTAGTTCCCTGTACGCGCGCCCCCGCCGCTTCCAGCACCCACCACTGCCTCCAGCGCCCGCCGCCCACACTCTAGTGCGCCCGCTGCTGCACGCCGCCGCCGCTCGAGGAGTGCCCAGCCACCTTGCCTGACCGCCCCATGCCGCCGCTGCCCGACAGCCCCACCGCTGGCCGCCGCCGTACGCCGGCTGCCATCACCCGCCACCCACCTCCATCCACTGACCTTCTCTACCCACTGGCCTCCACCTCCCGCCGGCCTCCGCCGTGCCGGCAAGTAATTTTCGTATGCAATTTTTTATTTGACAAATTGATCTGTGAATAATTGTGAATTAGTTTGTGAATTGTGATATTGTGAATTAATTTGTTCATATGCAATATGCGAATTGATTTGTGAACTGATTTGTGAATTAATTTGTTCATATGCAATATATGTTGTGATGTTAAAAAAATTTGTTCATGTATTAATATTGTTCTTTTACATATGTTTCATATGTGATGTTCTTTTTTCATATGCAATATATGTTGTGATATTATATATATGCTATTAATTTTATTCTTGTATTAATTTGTAGTTTCTTGATGATTTCATTAGGGTGATCAGTATTATATATATTTTTTCTTATATATTCTTTTCGTATGCAATTTTTTATGTGACAAAAATGTAAGTAGTGTAACGAAACATATGTGTCACCCATTTCGGACCAACATGTCTCACATGTGTCATGCGTGTGAGATGTGTAGGTCCGGAATTGTCCCTTTTTGGACATCCTCGGAGTGGGCGACAGAGCGTGGTATTTATGATCAGCCAGGAGTGCGAATGAGATTTCAGTGTCATAACCTGGTTGTTCTCCATTGCACCATTATCAGGCATGCAATTCGACAACAGCGGGGTTATGCTGCTGAAATTTCGTTCGGACTCATGGCTCATCATAAATACCACATTCTATCGGTCACTCTTGGGTGGGTTTAGGACATATCATTTCCTATAGACATAGGGCCGTATGTGGTATGTATAAACATCTAGTACTTATGATGCGTTCTCGATTGAGTGAATGTTTTGCCTCTAGAATGGCTGAGGACCGACGGTGGACATATAGTGGTTAGAACAAATGTAGAGCTCACGAGAAGTAGTGGGTAATCAACACTAAGAAATTTCTTGATCGTGCATTCATTTTGACAAAAACAACTGGCGCGAGGTGCCCATGCATGAAGTGCAGAAATTCTCGTTGGCAAGACAAGAGAACGTTGTCACTGCACATTTACAAATATGGTTTCTTGCCATGTTATGAAGTTTGGGTGCACCATGGCGAGACATTTCGTGAAAAATTGTATTACGCGTGGAAGAAGATGATAGCACGACTGACGATAGGATGGATGAGATGCTTGATGCTATACGACCGGAGCTTGAAACAAACCCTGAGGATCCTCCTACACCGGAGGTTCAAAAGTTTTTCGACATCCTTAGAGCTTTAGAAGAGCCATTGCAAGAGCACACCACTGTTAGCGTTCTCGCTTTCTTGACCCATCTTACGACTATTAAGTCGAAGTTTGCATTCTCTAACAATTGTTATAAGGAGCTCATGAACCTGATCAGCGATGTCCTTTCTATGAACCATAAGATGCCGAAAAACATGTAGCAGTCAAGAAAAATGCTTTCTGCTCTCGGTATGGAGTATGAGAAGATTGATGTGTGCCAAGATAACTGCATGATCTTCTGGAAAGAATATAAGAATGAGATGAAATACTTAAAATGTGGTAAACAAAGGTTCGTAGAAGTCGTCAATGGAGACGGTGAAAAGGTGACACCACAAGTTGCTCATAAGAAACTTCGTTACATGCCTCTTACACCTCGGGTCAAACGATTGTTTCTCTGAAAGAAAACCGCTAGGCATATGAGATGACGTAAGGAAGGTGTATGTGAGAACAACCAAGTAATGGTTCAGCCATATGATGGTGAGGCATGGAAGGATCTAGATGATTTTTACACAGACTTCGCTAGGGATGCGAGAAATGTTCACATCAGGTTGGCAATAGATGGATTCACGCCTTTCAATGTAATTGCATCGTCGTACTCTTGTTAGCCTATTTTTTCTATTCCATACAACCTTCCACCTTCGTTTTGCATGAAATATGAATTTATGTTCTCGTGTCTCATTATACCTGGTCCAGAACATCCTGGAACACGCCTCAACATGATGCTCAAGCTCTTAATTGAAGATTTGAAACAGTTGTGGAAAGGAGTTGAAGCATATGACTATGACTAGAAGAAAAAATTCAATATTTGAGTTGCGTATCTATGGTCGGTCCACGATTTTATGGCATACGGCATTTTTTTGGTTGGAGTTGTCATGGAAGGTTGACATGTTCGATATGTGGTAAAGACACAAATTGCTTCTGTCTTAACTTTGGGGGGGGGAGATTTGTTACTTTGATTGTCATAGATGTTTTTTCCCATGAATCACCCATTTAGGTTATAGAAGAATAATTTCAAGAAGGACAATGTTGTTGTAAAAGGAACACCAAGGTGTTTAAGCGGTGCAGAGATCGCTGATATGCTGAATGAGTTGGTCCTTAATGAAAATGGGGATGGATTTGTGGGATTTGTAACCGAACATAACTGGACCTAAATATGTAGCTTATGGGAACTGCCCTATGTCAAATCGCTGATTCTGATGCACAACATTGATGTCATGCATCAGGAACGTAATGTTGCAGACATGACAATATAATCTAAAGGCGAGAAGAGATTTAGCTCAGCTTTGTAATCGACCAACCCTTTTGTTGAAAAATAGTGGTGGCAAACCACGTGCCCCATTTTATTTAAAACCGAAAGAAAAGAAACAAGTAATGAAGTGGTGGAAAATTTTGAAATTCCGAGATGGTTACGCCGCGGGATTTAGAAGAGGTGTGAATTTGAAGATAGGGAAGGTAAATAGATTGAAAAGTCACGATTACCACATAATAATGGAAAGACTCCTTCATGTAATATTTCGCGGGTACTTGAATGATGACGTGTGGAAGGCATTAGCTAAGCTGAGCCATTTCTATAGACAACTTTGCGCTAAAGAAATTAAGAAAAGAGATGATGGAGATGTTGGAGAAAGAGACACCTATGCTTTTATGTAAATTGGAAAAAATATTCCCTCTAGGATTCTTCAATTCAATGCAACATTTACTGGTTCATCTTCCATATAAAGCTAAGGTAGGTGGCCCTGTGCATTATAGGTGGATATATCACATTGAAAGGTCCCTAAAGAAGCTTAGAGCAATGGTGGGCAATAAGGCCAGAGTTGAAGGTTGCATCGCGAAAGAATTTAATTTGAAAGAGATAGCATACTTCACTAGTGTATACTTCGCTGAGCATCACAATGTCAACACACCTGCTATGCGGTACCATGTGGATGAAGACAATCCTTGTACTGACCTTGAAATTTTTTAGTTTAAGGGCATAACTGTTGGTATCTCCACGACATATTATGTAACTCAGGAAGAACAGACATATACCTTGCTCTACATGTACTCAAATATGGAAGAGATGGAACAATATTTCACGTAAGTGAATGGTTTTTAGTTTTATATTTTATTGGCGATGTTTCGTACCTTGTTTGTTTACCTTTTCGTTTACAATGTTAGTATGTTTTATTCGAAATACTCGATGTCTAGTTGTAAACCAATGGAGAAGCAATTAGATAAGTTGCATCGAGAAGGAATAAATGGAGGGCCTAGTTTCCTCACTTGGTCTAGAGAACATGTAAATCCTTACCTTTTGTGACACGTATTATTTTAATCTATTAGGTTAATTATCTTATAAACTCGTATGATTTGCAGTGCGTGCTCACCGGCAATGAACATATAGACTTGAGACAACTCTCTTACGAAAGTATTACTGCCAAAATTTACGATCGATATGATGTAAATGATTTTCGCTTCCGTTCAACTAATTTTGAAGCGTCTCGACCTCTGGCGGCAATAACTAATACTGGAGTTGTTACAAGGGTCATTGATGCCTAAGGAAATGAAACTAAGTATTATAGAATCATCAAAAATATAATCAAGTACAACTTTACTGGGAATAAGGAGCTTAAAGTAGTATTCTTCGATTGTGATTGGTTTGACCCCAAACATGGTACTCAAGAAAACCAATTTTGGATGGTTGAAGTAAAACCCACGGAATGACTACATGGTTGCGATAAGTTTGTCCTTGCTCACCAAGTCGAGCAGGTGTATTACATGTCGCACCCATGTGAAAAACTAAGTGCTTGGTGGGTAGTGTACAAAGTGAATCCTTGGGAACGTCTACAAACACCTAGTGATGTTGCTTATCAATTGGAGGTTGGAGAGGTCTACAAACACCGAGAAAAGGAAACAACAACATAATATGAAAAAAGTAACATGGCGTGCTCTGGGGAGAAGGGGACAAATTGATCCTGATTTTGATGATAGTTGACAAGTAATTGTTATCATACTTTGTGTATGTTAAATATATTTCATATTACATTCTTTTTTAATAAGTTCTTACTTTTCATACTAATAAATGCTTATTTGTGATTGTTTTTAATGGGATGTCAAAAAAGATTAAAAGTATCACAAAAAAGCTTTTCGGTGTGAAGAGTACGGCGAGTTACGAGGACACCCTATTCCACGGTAGTTCAATTTCTTCAAGAAGGCGTCAAGAGTTCTTGAGATACGTAGACCAGTATTTGCGGGATCGAACAATCGCATTTCAAAGAGATGATGAGGTAACCTTCAAATTGAATTTGATGCTAGTTATAAACTATTACTAATTGTTTTTCATATCATTTTGTAGGATGAAGAGAATGACCCAGAGGGGGATGACCTGGAGGGTGCGGGGCAGGAGGAGGGTGTGGGGCAGGAGGCTGACTCGGAGGGTGCAGGGAAGGAGGAGGGTGTGGGGCAAGAGGAGGGTGGTGGGTCAACATCATCCTCAGCTTGTTTTAGGACGAGCCACCTGGTCACCCCACTTGTAGTCACTTCATCTAGAAACAAGATCGAGATCACGCCTGTAGGTGATGGGTAAGTATAATGCTCTATTGTTTTCCTTTACAGCAAAAAATTATTTTAGTTTATTGAATTTAGTTATTATGTATTTATAGATCTTGGATTGATTCTCGGTTTGACGAAACTTCGAGGGTCAGGAAAGTTAACCAGAAATTGGGTACCTTTGTCGTCTTCACTACCTAGGGGTGCTGACATTGTCGACCGTTGAGCAGCAACTCTGCATGACATGGGACCAATACCAGTTTTCTCCTGATGGGGACTACGGAACTGCCCAGAGTGCAGTGTCTCATGACTTCTGGGTATGATTTTTTCATGCATTGTTTTGTTTTAACGCAAAACTTCTAGAGTGATAGTAGGTTACTAATCATTACTTTTGCAGTTACATTTTTGCTTGCCAGAATCGGGCAATCACCATAATCATGCCATTATCGTCTTCAACAACAATGCACATAAGGTGGTGAAGGATGCGATTTCGTATGCCCGGATTCAGGCGAACAATGCGTACTATGTAAAGTTCGGGAAACGAATGAACAAGACCATGGGTTCTTCAGCAATATAATTGACTACGGAGCAATATCGTTCGATAAACAATTCTAACTCTTTTAATCTTTGATTTTTGAGATTTATTTTCATATAATGCAGAAGCTTTACATCTGTTCGGGTGAGGATTCCATGGTTTAAAAACCGTGATGATGCCTACTTTGAATTCTGCAAGCTTTTGTCTTCATATGAATTCAAAAATGTTTCGAAGAAGAAAAGGCTTTGTCGTGGAATGGATCCTAAGCACAGATATGGAGCCGATTGACATATCCGCTTGGCTAAATGCATGGTACGTCCTACACTTGTCACTTTATCTATATATACATTGTAATGCGACTAACTCATAACTACAGGAAGCTAAAACTTGTGTGGTGCCAAGTGACATCAAGGTTTATGCCTCTGATCATAAAGAAGAAGATCATGCACGCCTAGATACATTGTGTAGTTAGTCAGCCACAGATCATTTGGTGAGATGTTAATAATTTCTTCGAGTTTGCATCATTTTTCTCCTTCTAATCGATATTGTCGGTTTTTGCAGACACAATATGGTGAACACATGGTTCAACTCCATGGACCTGAGTATGATTGGCAGAGGCAACCTCTTGACCCCATGGCCGTGTACTCTAGCGGAGGTGGAAAGAGCCATGGAGGGTGAGTTGATGTTTCTCAATGTTTTGTGCATGGTACTACTGTAATGGTAACTAATGTATTCGATGTTGTAGGTACCCCATGTTCAATGGAGTTATTGACTCAAGGGCGGTGAGAGCTCAGAAGTGAGCTCAATCATCGTAGGGCTCCTCAAGAGTTAGCTCTAGCTGTCGCCGCTCAGAGGAAAACCCAGACGTAGTTCAGCTAACGGAGGAACTAAGGCAGTCACGTGAGCAAATGAGGCAGTATCAAGAGTATTATGCTGCTTGGTTTGCACAGCAATAGGTTTAAAACTATATAGCATTTAGCAATAGGTTTAAAACTAACTGGCTACATTACAATATGTATAGCACATTGCCTTGTAGCAAGGACTTGATATGTCGCAGTTCCAACCGATGCCTCTCCCGCCACCACCATTTTTTCCGATTGGTGCTCCTCTTGTAGCTTAGTTACCTCTTGTCGTTACTTGAGTTAGTGTTTAGATGGATATTTAAGTTAGCTCATTAGATGATAATGTTTCCCTAATTTTATCTATTGCTTCAGATTGTCCATACTCCCGGTCAAGATGGACCCTCTTCTTCAAATATGGATGATCCGAGAGGCAGCGGCAGCACCCACAACTAGAACCCCCGAGGGTGTTTAGTGAGTATTACTAGCTTGTCTCTTTTATGGATTTGAACGTTTTGTTGTTTATGTGGATGTGAATGTGACTTGTGGCCGACGGATGTGAATGTGACTTGTTTATGTCATGGATTTGAACGTAACTTATTTATGTGGGGGAGAATGGTTTATGGATATGAATATGTTTATATGCATGTGAATGTGTTTATGTGGATGTGAATGTGAGGTGAATGTGAAAGATTTATGTGGATGTGAATGTGGATGTGATTGTGAATGTTTATGGATGTGAATGTGTTTATGTGGATGTGAATGTGTTTTTGTGGATGTGAATGTCAATGTGTTATTATGATTTGGATATGTGAATGTAAAATTGTGAATATGTTGTTGGATGTGCATGTGAATAGGAGAACCAGAAAAAATTACAGGTAACTTCCGTCGGCTTGACCATAGCCAACGAAAGTTAAGGCGATTTTCCCACGTGGCAAAAACCCTTAACTTTCGTCAGCCAGGGGTGGGCTGATGGAAGTTAAGGGTTTTTACTAATGTGGCAAAATGGACCCTTAACTTCCATCGGCCATGTTGGGCCAACGAAAGTTAGCTATTTCCCGTAGAAGTGCTTTTGTTGGTCAGATGCCAACGAAAGTTAGGCTTTTGTTGATGGAAGTTAGCTTCTTCCATCGAGAAAGGCCTAACTTCCGTCAGCTTTGGCCGACGGAAGCTACCTAGATTGTAGTAGTGTTCTTAATAGTAACTTCATTCAAGGCTCGATTGTCCACACACATCCTCTTACTCTTATCCTTCTTTTCTGTGAAAATGACTGGTTCTCCCCACGGTGATGTATTGGGTCGGATGTAACCTTTTTGTCAAGATCTTATATTTGATGCTTTACTTCTGCTAACTCATTAGCAACCATTTTATAAGGACGTTTATAGATAGAAGCTATTCCAAACACTAAATCAATTTTGAACTCAATGTCTCTTTGGCGGCATGCTTGGCAAATATTCTGGAAAGACATCTGGATACTCTCGAATGATAGGCACTTCTTCCAAAGTGATCTGATTAACCATAGGACTTTCAATTCCTCTTGCGACCATATTGAATCTAACTGATGTTCCATCTTCAGTCATCAAAGTGACCATCTTGTTGGCACAATCTATCATTCCTTTATACTTTACCAACTAATTCAATCCTAGGATGACATTTAATCCCTTACATTCTATGAGTATAGGATCAACCCAGAATGTAACCCCTTGGATTTGTATTTGCACTCTTGGGCTATATAGGTTAGCTATAGTTTGCTTGCCCGGGGTGGCTATTAACATATGCTTTTCCGTATCAAAAGTTTTTAGACCATGTTTTTTCAGAAATGTTGCATATATAAAATAATGTGTTGCTCCTGAATCAAATAAAAAACTTCTGGTATAGAGATCATAGAAAACATACCCAAAAGTTGTTTTGTTGCTCCTTGAGCTTCTTCGGCTGTGACAGGTTCATACGGGCATGGATCACCTAATTTGGAGCTAGTCCTTGAGTACGCTTCGGATGAGGACATCTACTGGAATAGTGTACCTCCTTCCAACAGTTGTAACAAACCACTAGTTTGCCATTCTTGTCGTTCAATACCTCAGTCTTTTGAGTTGTAACAGCTGTTGGTGGCTTGAACACCGGATGACCTTGGAAACTTTGAGCTTGCAAAGAATGCATTATATGAGGCCTCTAATTATTTCCATGTTGGTTCTGGAAACGAAAAGCAATCATCTTCCTCTTCTTATGCTCAATCTTGTTATGTTCAGACTCTTGGACTATAGCCTTGTTTATCAACTTAAGAAAATCAACATAATCTGCAGCAATAAGCTGGAGGAGTCCTCTTAAGAACTTCTCTTGTTTTTCTGCATTTGTGCGAACATCTTCTGGTCCATAACGAGTAAGACGATTTAATTTGTGCAGATACCTAATTACAGTTTTACTTCCTTGCTATAGTTCTCTGAATTCCTGCTTTCCAATGCTACGATACATGTGGGTACATGGGATGCTCTTAAAGCTGCAGTGAACTCAGCCCAAGTAACCACATGATTTACTGGTGGAGCCTCCTTGAAATTATCCCACCATTCAGCGGCAGGTCCTAGCAGTTGATGGGTTGCGAAGGCCACACGCTCATGATCAGTGCAGGGCAGAAGGTCAAGCTTCTTAGTGATGTTGTAGAGCCAATCTCTTGCTTCCTTTAGGTTGGTGGTGCTAGAGAACGAAGGGGGTCTAACACGTAGAAATTCTGACAACTGGGAAGCTGGGGCTAGTGCAAGCGGGTTTCTATGGTTATTGCCCACTTGAGCTTGCTGCTGGAGTTTCTGGCGTTGTGCTTGCTATTGCTGAATCTGTGTTTTCTATTGTTGCATCTGAGAGAGAAGTGCAGTGATGAGGTTGTTCTAAGTATCAATTGCTTTGGCTATAGTAGGGGGATTAGCTGCTGGCGGCAAACCCTGCTCCTTGAAGTCATGCTGATCCCTAGTGTGGGATGATTGGCAACGGGGGCCTGCCGTTGGCTAGTTGTCCCCACTGAGGCAGGTAGCCCAAATCGCTTCCGTCACACGGGGCATCAGATCCTTGGTTATTGACCATCCTAAAGTTGAAGGGTTCAAAAGAAGGTGCCAATAATTAAGGGGAATTGTTACTGATTTTATTGCCCAAAATGAATGTTTTGACCTAGATGCTTACATCTTTTATTTTAATCTCTTATAAAATTTTACACACAAGCCTTATATTCCTACATGAGCGGCACCACAAACAAAACAATAAAATAGAAACAAACAATCATAAACTACATCTAGGGAAGCTCGGGGAAGGACTCGATCACAGGCTTGGTGGAGAGGGTCGGTGCAGGGGTGGTGGAGCTGAAGGGCCCGACGGGAGGGACACTGCGGGAGATCTTCTTGGGCCTGGCTGTAGGGATCCAGAGCGACTTCCTCTTGCGAGGCAGAAGGGGAACGACCTCCTCGAGATCCTTTTGGAGCTCCTTGATTTGACGGTGTAGCTGTGCGGTGACGGCGACACCCTGGCGTAGAAACTCGTTCTGGCGCCTCAACTCCTCTACCTCGGCGGTCAAGTGGCGGCTCTGCTAAACCTGGCGGCAGAGATCGGCGTTCTCGCAGATCAAGTTCTCTGACGAGTGGCGGTAGAAGTCGATGGTGTCGTGCTGGCTATCTGCGTCAAGGACGGACTCCGTGTGAAGATTGTCCATGGCCTCCAACAATCTCATGGTGCGGGCGATGGCGGAGTTGCGCTGAGTGAGGGAGCTGATGTAGATGCTGTGGTGACTCCCCAGTGTGCGCAAGGGCATGAAGCGGTAGACGGTGTCGCGGAGCTAGCCATCGTAGACCAACCTGAGCTCGGCAAGGGCCTGAAGAGCGGTGCGCTAGCTGGCCACCACAAAGGAAGGTCCTCCGACTCCATGGGTGAAGAATGCGGGCTGCGTGGGGGAGGGGCGGATGACGACCGTGACCTCGCAATAGCTCTCGTTCACATTGGGAAAGATCCCGTGGAACGCGGGCGTATGCACGAACCCGAGAAAGTCGACGAGCATGCGAAGTTCGCGGATGAATCTAGCCTCATCGCGGAGAGTCCCACTCATGGTATGGACCGACATCTACAAAAGAGAGAAAATTTTTGTGAAACTCCAGAAGATGAGAGGGTAAGTAATTTTGTTCGAAAATATGGTTATTATAAGTCCTAGGGTTAGGTCTGTTTGGCTTCCTACAGTCAAGTCAGCTCTGATACCATCTTGTAATGCCCAGATTTAATAAATCCGGACCTTTATTGAAATTCCATAGAAAATCAATAAAACAAGACGTTCATCACACGACCGCATACAATACGGCAATCATTCATGGTTCGTAGACCATATTAGTACAAAAGAGTTAAAACAGAGAGAAACTAGTAAAACAAATCTCCTAGATGAACGCCTTCTTCCAGTCTCGCGCCTTGACTGGGTCGCTACTCCAGACCTTCACTACAACAAAATTGGGAACTTCCGTCGGCCAAAGCCGACGGAAGTTAGCCCTTTCCCGACGGAAGAAGCTAACTTCCGTCGGCAAAAGGCTAACTTCCGTCGGCCTTTGGCCGACGGAAGCGAGTAGACGGAAGTTAGCTAACTTCCGTCAGCCGCCGACGGAAGTTAGCTAACTTCCGTCGGCCAAACTTAGCCGACGGAAGTTACCAGGAAATTGGTAACTTCCGTCGGCCAAATCCATAGCTGACGAAAATTATTTTTTTGCTGTCTACGGGCCAATAACTTCCGTCGGCTAATGTTGGCCGACGGAAGTTAACTAAAAAATCTGAAAAAAAAAAGAAAAAATAAAAAAGTAATTCACAGTAAAGAAAAAAGATTAGACAAAGCCCTTGGTTACTCAATAGTACATTCAACAGTCATACTGAAGAATTACCAAAGCCAATGAGCCAAGACTCTTTTTATGTAAATGTAAGTGTCTGCAAAAGGTTGAAATATAACATGTTAGCAAAAGAAGTCATGGTCAATGTGATAGAGACAAAACAACATGCATGATACTGAACCTGCGGAACTATCATGGAGAGGTTCTTCTTCATCATGTCCATGGCCATGTTCGGATCAGAAAACATGGCCGCCTGGGCTTTCTGTGCTTCCTCTTTTGGGACATGAAGCAATCCGTTTTCCTACAATGCACTAAAAAATGTCAAAACAAAACATATTCCCATTACAACATTTAGTGGAGCAACATATGTCAGTATCAAATCAAAATTATCAGGTCCATCCTGAAAATTCATCAAATTGCAGGTTCCTTTATAGTAGTGATGATGTGCACTCTCTTCTATCTAATAAGAGCTAAGATTTAAGTATCCATCCTTAATTGAGCATAATATACTCAGATGATTCAAGTGTAATTACCTCGTTAGTGTAATAAACCTTGCGTGACTTGAAGGCCTTGGCCGGGATGAACTGCGCACCGGTCCTCAGGTTCCTCGCCCTGATGACCACTTGCCTGTAGAGAAGTAAAACCCTAGCATGAGTCACTGCATCAACAGCTAAACAGGAACAACATCGACGATAGCACACAACACGCTCTTAGATACAAAGATTCTAGAGAAATCCAGCTCCAGGCGATCCCCGGATCTAGGTCGCCCAGATCGAGCGAATCAGGGAACAGATCGCGACATAATTGTAGAGAGGACGGGGTGGAGGGCGAGTGGAGGCACGAACCCCTCCTTGACGTGCTTGGGGTCGGGCGACGGGGACGCCGACGGGGAGCGCATCAGCTTGGCGACGAAGTAGCGGAGCACGCCGATGAGCACCATGACCACGGAGAGCGGGACCAGCACCCAGTCCCGGATCGCCGTGTCCAGCACCAACTCCTCCGCCATCTGATCCGGGAAAGCCGGCGGCGCTGGGGCAACTAACCAGCCAGCTACTGTCCGCGCTGCGCGGGGGTGGCGACCGGCGAGTGAGTCGGCGACGCGACGCGACGAGAGGAGATCGGGAGGAGAGAGCTCGCCGCCGCGGGTGGATGGGCCAAGGCGGAGGACGCGAGGAGTATTCCTACGGTTCGCCGCATCCGCCTCCGCCTCCGCCTTCGCCTCCGCCTCGCCGCCTCCGCCTCGCCGCATCCACCTTCGCCTCGCCGCCTCGCCGCCTCCGCCTCTCCGCATCCGCCTCCGCCTCCGCCTCGCCGCCTCCGCCTCGCCGCATCCGCCTCCACCTCGCCGCCTCGCCGCCTCCGCCTCCGCTCGCCGTGCGCTGGAGCCCTAGGATCAGCGCGGATACGCGCAGGAGAGATGGCGGTCGGCGGCGTAGGAGAGAGGGGGAGAAACGGAGGGCTGACGGTGAGAGGAGGGGAGGAGGCGTGGGTTAGGGTTTTCAGATGGGTGAGTGTGTGCGGGAGTGCGGTAGGTGGAGAAAATGGGGGCCCAAAAGTGGTGAGGATCGAGGGCACGGTGGGTCTGGATGTAACTTCCGTCGGTTTTATAGAAATGCCGACGGAAGTTACGTAACTTCCGTCGGCTCTAGAGAAAGCCGACGGAAGTTAATTTAACTTTCGTCGGCTCCTAAAGGACGACGGAAGTTATTTAACTTCCGTCGGCTTGCCCAAAAGCCGACGGAAGTTAAATAGGCCGACGAAAATATTCTGTTTTGTTGTAGTGCTTCATCCTCCTCGTAGTAAACGGGCTCATGTGGTGTAAGTCAACGGGGGTGAGTACAATCATACTCTGCAAACCACCGAATGCAAATATAATGCAGGGTAATAACAAGGAAGGTAGTGGCTAATTTTGCGGAAAAGAGTATATTTGTAAAGAAGTTAATGTGATCAAGTTATTAATACAGAAACGTAAACATGTGTATGCATCATCTTCTAACTCGAGGGGTACAGTCAGCCCACCCTCGCTCATCAGTCCTTACATGCCATGAATAACACTTTCACTCAAACAATAGTAAACTAACTGCGAGAAGTCACACAACCCGCCCTTGACCGTGGGCTCGGCTTTTTGAAAAGATTTAAACTCTGATCAGAGGTGTACCACTGTACCCACAAGGCACGCACTCATCCCATACACCAAAGTGTAATGAGATGACCCATACCACGGGAACTCGTGCTAAAACCTTCCATATGGTCCGCCTCGACCCGACAGCAGCCTCTTATGGGTTTCATATGGTGCCCCGACGCGTCGAGCCAACACCATACCCCCCTTGAGCCACGTCGGTACAAGTCACCCACAGGTTGCCCCTTGCCCCCTCCACTATGGTGCATCGAGTCAGATTGTTCCATACTTCCAGTTAGGACTTACCCATTAGACTTGATGTTAGTACGGAAGTGCTTTGCAACAGATCCCGCATACCGGTCCTTATAGTGCCCCGGGTGCGACCAACCAATGTCCTAGCTTGCACCCGGAACCCACCATACTTATAACATAGCCAACTCCAACAGTGTCCAGAGACGAGAATAACGGGAAAATACATATAGTAGAATCCATCTATCTACGACTCATTCTTTTATCCTATAGCAGTTGTGTCGGTACATTAGACACTAGCTAATATACTATAGTAGAGTGACAAGGAGTTAAGGCTCAATAAGCATGGCTTGGGTTTACACACAAGGACGGGGATCTAATAAATATAGTGTAAGGCTTGAGATTAGACTAATGCAATATTATCCTATGAGTTATAGCGATAATTTATTAAAACATGGGCTCAATGATGATCACAATGGGGGTTGTGACTTGCCTTGATCCATGAATGGTGAAGGTGGAACCTCGGGGTAAGACTCCGGATCATCGACAGCGACGTAGTCTTCTTGATACGGAAAAGTAGGCACAACATTCAATAAACAATCCAAAAATCAATCATACAAGCATACATGTTTTTGTTGGATTAAGTAAAAGATATAGAGTCTTAAATTATATGAAATTATTTCCTAAATATTTAAGGTTGGTTTTTAAAGAGATTTCTGAATTTTATAAATTGAACTAAGTATTTACCCTAAGGGGTTTTTATTGTCCTATTTAAATGTGAATTTAACTGGACCGAAGCAACCCTACTGTTTTTATTGCTTAATAATAGTGAGATGAAGTTATTGTGCCCTCTGAAATTATTATATAAATTCTTAAGGGTTTTTCTGAATTATTTAAATGAAATATGATTTTAATCCTAAAGGGGATTTTGCTTTGTTATTTAATAAGAATATTTTAGCAAAATAAGCATATTGTTTTTATTGCATAAAAGTGTAGAGAATAAAAAGACAAATTTTCTAGAATTGAAATGGTCAAATTTTGAGTTAAATTGAGCAAGTTTTGAATTTCCAAAGTTTAAAGCATTTTTTTGAATTTTATTTAAACAGAAAATAGGCGTGGGTCCACGGTGAGCCAGGCCCACCATGGACTCGCGCACTGTGCGCGTGAACCGGTCTAGTCTGGACCGTTGGATCTAGATCCAACGGTCGGTGGCGGGGCAGGGGCGTTTAAGTGAGATCCAACGGCCAGGATCTGCTGATACCGCTTGGGCGAGATCTGAGGGCTCATGTTAAATCCCGCGGGGTTTTAATCTATGCCCTTCGTTCACGATCGTGCGGCCCGGATGCCGTCCGGCACGGCACGCGCAGAAGGGGGTAGTTACCCCCTTCTTCTCCGACTCTAGCGACACGACGGCGTGGGACACCGGTGACGGCGATGGCCAAATGGCCTGGCTAAGGCCTAAAATGGAAAGAGGATACTATGGGGAGTCTAGGCATACCAAAGGAGATGACGATGGGGTAGTGGCGGCGGTCGGCGGCGAGAAGAGGCGGAAGAGGCCTTTGGGTCCGACGATGGCGCGGTGATCTGGTGGCGGGGAACCAAAATGAAGACGAGGCCGAGGATGCCCGGGCAATGACGGTTCCGACGGTGTCGACGGTGAGGGTGGTGGCGGCTCGAGTCGCCGGTGAAGGCTTGCCGGAGTGTGAGCAGAGGGGGAAAAGGTTTCGGCGTTGCACTGTGTCGGGTGAAGATGGCTTGGGCTAAAAACGGGGTGGGCGATGGCGGTGAGGGCACGGGGTTTAAATAGAGGCTTCGCCGGTGTTCAATAGGAAGGGAACCAAGGGTTCCTTTCTTTCCCCTCCAGTGAACTTTCCAAATCTCAGAACCATGCCAAACACGGAGAAAACGCGACAGAAATGGGGGAAAGGGGGTCGTCGGTGGATAGGGAAGGGGATTCGGGTGCCAATTTGGCACGGGGGCCGGCGGGCGGCGAATATGGCAATGGGGGTGCCGGTATGGAAGGGGATGCCCCTTCCTTCGGGGAAGAAGGATATGACAGGTGGGTCCCACCTGTCATAGATCGAGTGCAAGGAGGAAGGCTGGCTAGCGGGCCCGGACTGTTAGAGGCGGAAGGGGGCACGCGAGAGACTGCCAGGTGGGCCGGCGGGCGGGCGCGCATGGGAGAGATGAGGGCGGGCGACACCGACAGGGTGGCCCCGCCTGCTAGTGAGCGTGAGACAGGTGAGAAGGTGCCGACATGTGGGTCCCACATGTCGGTGGCTCAGGCAGTCAGCTAGGCTAGGCTAAGGCAGTTTGAAGGTTGCGGCCCACTAAGAGATTAAATGCATTTTCTATTTAATTTAATTCAAGAAATTCATATATTGTTGTAGAGCTTGAAATACTGTTTCTAAAATTTTGTAAAAATTCTAAAAAAATATTTCTTGGCCTCTAGATTCCACCATAAATTTTTCAGGTTCAAATTTTAAATATTTCTCCCTATTTTGATTTAATTGAGCTCTTTTGGCCTTTTCTTTAATTAAATAAATCCTTTTATTCCAAAAAATTTATTTTCCTCATTTTTATTTTATTTTTATTTTTGGGATGTTACAGTACCCCAACTTGGGCATGCTTCACGGAGTTGGCGAACCAACGCTTTGGACACCCATCGCGCAGCAACCCCCTCGGCGAGCTGTGCCATCTCCGCCGGCAAGGGTCCGTCGCCGACTACACAGAGGCCTTCCTCATGCACTTATCCCACTACGAAACCATCACTGAGCTGCATCAGGTCGACATCTTCAGCGCAGGCCTAGTCGAGCCGTTGAAGACCGACGTCGAGCTGCAGCGACCGGCCTCCCTAGAGGACGCCATGGGATTGGCACGTGCCTACAAACGGCGCGCCACAGCAGTCGCGCTACCCAGCACGCCATAAGCAAGTCTAGCGGCTCCACGACGACCCCAACTCCCCAGCCGGCCTCGTTGACTACTCCAGGGGCGCCTGTCAAGCCACGCACCCCACCAGGAACCCGCCTCTCGTGACTCACGCTGGAAGAGATGGCTCTTCGTCGCGAAGAAGGGTTGTGTTTCAACTGCCCTGAGAAATTTTCTCAGGATCATCTCAAGCAGTGCTCCAAGAAGGGGATCTACCTCCTAGAGATGGACGAGGATGACTTCATGGGGGACATCTTCGGAGATGACACCAGCATCGAGATCTCCCTCAACGCACTCTCAGGCGTGTCCACTGGCCAGACCATGCGCCTGGGGATGGCCATGCGCGACCAGTCCCTCATCGCCCTGGTGGACTCCGGGTCCACCCACTGCTTCATGGCAGAAAACGTGGGACGCCGTCTCGACCTGCATCCTGTCCCCACAGCCGGCATGACAGTGGGGGTCGCCAACGGTGAACGTCTGCCCTGTGTTGGGGTCTGCCCGACACTCTCCTTCTCCATCCACAATGAGGTCTTCTGCATGGACTTCTTCGTCATAGCGCTCGAAGGATATGAGGTCGTTCTCGGGTGCAATTGGCTGCGTACCCTCATCCCCATCATATGGAACTTCGACCTCCTCAGCATGGCGTTTTGGCGCCACGATCAACGCGTCAAATGGATAGGCGAGGGTGTTGTCCCTGGCCCATAGGCGCTAGCACTGTCCTCCGACAACCTGCTGCAACTGCTCCTATCGGAATTTGCAGACGTCTTTGCCGAGCCGACAGGCCTCCCTCCACCACGCCCGTTCGACCACTGCATCCACCTCCTGCCATCCACACCACCTATTGCTGTCAGGACGTACCGCTACCCGCAGCTACTCAAAGACGAGATCGAGAAATAGTGCAATGACATGTTGCGCCAAGGCATCATCAGGCCCAGCATGTCCCCCTTCTCCACGCCGGTGCTGCTGGTATGTAAGAAGGACAAGACATGGAGGTTCTACGTCGACTACCGCGAGCTTAACTCTAAGACGGTGAAGGACAAGTTCCCCATACCGATCATCGACGAGTTACTGGACGAGCTCAAGGGTGCTCGCTTCTTCACCAAGATGGATCTCCGCAGCGGCTACCATCAGGTGCTAATGCACCAGGGGGACATCGCCAAGACGGCATTCCGCACGCACCATGGCCACTTCGAGTTCTTGGTCATGGCGTTCGGGCTCACCAACGCTCCCTCCACATTCCAGGTGCTAATGAACGACGTGTTGCACGCCTTCCTCCGTCGGTTTGTGCTTGTTTTTTTCATCTACAACAGCACATGGGCCGAGCACTTGCAGCATGTTCGACTCGTCCTCAAAACCCTACGCCACAACAAGCTACCCGTGAAGCAAAGCAAGTGCTCCTTTTGCGCCACCTCCATTGACTACCTTGGCAATGGACCCAGCCAAGGTGGAGGTAGTCCAGGCGTGTCCGTGACCCACCTCAGTAAAGGTGCTACGAGGCTTTCTTGGTCTCACGGGATACTACCGTAAGTTCATCCAGAACTATGGCTTGGTGGCTCGCCCACTCACGCAGCTGCTCAAGAAGGAGGCTTTCGCGTGGAACACGGAGGCAGAACAAGCCTTCATCACCCTCAAGCAGGCCCTGGTGGAGGGACCGGCGCTACAACTACCCAACTTCGACGGCGCCTTCATCGTCAACTGTGACGCTTCCGGCACAGGGTTCGGCGTTGTTCTGCATCAAGACAGTGGGCCCATTGCCTTCTACAACCGGCTCATTGCACCACAGCACGCCAAGTTGGCCGCATATGAGAGGGAACTCATCGGTCTTGTCAAGGTTGTGCGCCACTGGCGGCCATACCTCTGGGCGCGGTCGTTCGTCATGAGGACCGACCACTTCGCCCTCAAGTACTTACTAGATCAACGCCTCTCCACCATTCCTCAGCACAATTGGGTGAGCAAATTATTTGGATATGACTTTCGTGTGGAGTACCTGCCAGGGAAAGCCAACACCATCACTGACGCCCTGTCCCATCATGACGAGCACTCTGCCATGGCGCTTCCTTTGTCCTCCCTGACATTTGAGTTGTACAATGAA
The DNA here is from genome assembly GCA_019279435.1 of Zizania palustris. NCBI lineage: Eukaryota > Viridiplantae > Streptophyta > Magnoliopsida > Poales > Poaceae > Zizania > Zizania palustris. The sequence continues at coordinate 10,345,995 of JAAALK010000284.1, forward strand.
CTTCGGGAGGAGTTGTCGCACTTGGAGGAAGCAACACAGCTCAAGGAGAAGATCGAGAAGGGAGAGGCAGTGGCAGGATGGACCGTGCTGGACAGCCTGCTCGTTCACTCGGGTCGAATCTTTGTCCCCACGGCTTCATCCCTATGGCCGACCATTATGGTCACTGCCCATGGCGCCGGGCATGAAGGCGTCCAGAAGACCCTGCATCGGCTCCACGCATCCTTCTACAACACCTCCACCACACAGCTTGTCAAGGACTTCGTCAAGAGCTGCGCGGTATGCCAAAGGAATAAGTCAGAACATCTTCATCCGGCCGGCTTACTACAGCCCCTCGAGCTGCCATGGTCGGTATGGGCAGACATCACCATCGACTTTGTGGAGGGCTTTCCATGCATTGAGGGCAAGTCTGTGGTTATGACAGTGGTGGACAAGCTCTCCAAGTATGCCCACTTCATCCCACTGGGCCACCCGTACACCGCAGTATCAGTGGCCCAAGCGTTCTTCGACAACATTGTCAAGCTCCACGGCATTCCGTGCTCCATCATCAGCGACTGTGACCCCCTCTTCACCAGCACGTTCTGGAGGGAGCTATTCAGCCTCTCTGGCATCAAGCTGCGAATGAGCACTGCGTTCCACCCACAGACCGACGGCCAGTCCGAGGTAACCAATCGCATTTTGGGGGTCTACCTACGCTATCTAGCAGGAGATCAGCCGAGGAGCTGGTTGCGTTGGTTACCTTGGGCAGAATTCTGCTACAACACGTCGCTACAAACGGCCCTGCATACCACACCGTTCAAGGTGGTCTATGGTCGCGACCCACCTGCCTTGCTGTCCTATGAGCAGGGGCAATCCAGAGTGCCAGCAGTCGACAAACAATTGATGGCCAGGGATGAATTCCTTGCTAAAATCAAAGAGAGGCTATTACATGCCCAAGAGGTGATGAAAGGGAACTATGATGCTCACCACCGTCAGGTGGAGTTTCAGGTGGGCGATTAGGTGTGGTTGCGCCTCCATCATCGCATCGCGGCCACACTCACTGACAAAGCTAAAGGCAAGTTGGCTCCAAAATTTTATGGGCCATTCAAGGTGCTGGAATGCATCAGTGCATTGGCTTATCGTCTGGAGTTGCCTCCACAGTCCCACATCCACATTGTATTCCACGTCGTGTTCCTGAAGAAATTCAATGGCACTCCTCCTGCTACACTGGCCACTCTCCCTCCAATCAAGCATGGTCGTATACTACCTGAGCCCAAGGAAGTCCTCCGAGCCCGTCTCAACCACGGCGTGTGGGAAATTCTGGTGAAATGGGTCGGACAGGCTGCTGCTAATGCTAATTGGGAATAGGTCCCAGAATTCAAGGAAGCTTTTTTCTCCTTTCAGCTCGAGGACGAGCTGTTTCATAATGAGGGGGGAAGTATTGTGGATGCCTTCATTGGCAAGCACTATCAGCGCAGGCCAAAACAGGCAACTGCAGCACATATGGTGCATATCACAAGTGATTAGTTTCTTCCTATAAATAGCTGATCCTATAATTAATTACTTTCTATAGTAGCTGATCTTGTCTGCTGATAGAAGGAATAAACAGCTGGCAGATCAGCTAAGTTTAGAAAGAGGGGATTAGAATGTTTTGGAAAGGTTAGATCCCTGGCGCCTATATAAGAAAGGGGATTTGTGTGAGGGGAGGTAGAGAAGAATTCACTTAGCCAAGGGCTGGGTGAGATCTTCTCCCTCAGCCAACCACCTCTGTAATCTCCCTAGTGATTGAATAAAAATCCCTCATTGCCAACAAGAACACTTGTTAAGTTTTTTTTGCACATGGTCAACTTATATGTCCTATCTGGCAGCTTGATTTTACTCAAATACAAAAATCAAAAGCTATCAGAACAACTAGAATACCACAAGTTTGAGTACCATCCCGTTGAAAGTAAGTTCAATGATCTAAAAGAGAAGCAGAGGACTCATAATGGGACACTTTCCTTGGTCAACAGTTCTGGGGAAAAAGTAAGTTATTATCCTAGCACTATTGATGTTTTACCAAAAAGAGCATAGACTTTATAATGTTTCTTCATGAATTCCTTTATTCAACCAGCTCGTGGAAGATCTGAAGTCAATATTTGTTTGCAAAAGTGGATCTCCTATCTGACAGTGTACAAATGTTTTAACTGTTTATCTCAGAGCATACAAGCTCATTTAGTATTTTGAATTCAAGGGAGAAAATATGCTTTGGATTGGGATAGAAGTCCGACGAATATAGATGTGTTTATCTCTCTGTGCCTTACTCATGCTGGTAATGCTTAATATTGTGCCATGAGACATTGGTATGCATAATGCAACTAATAGAAAACATAGGTACACAAATCTTGTAAAATACAATGTATACACATTGTGTCCTGAAAGGCCTGAAGTTTTACTTTTCTAGGTAGTCTTTTATTTTTTATTGGTCCTGTGTTTTTATTTTCCTATATTGAGGTGTGTCGTGTGCTCTGCACTACAGGTATCCCTAGAACAAGTTTACTTGGAAAGGTCTTCCATTCTTCTAGGACAGGAGAACACGTTCAATTGGAAAGGTCTTCCATTCTGCTAGGATAGGTGGTACAACCATGAATATCACTCAGATTCTGCTAGCTGCTCAATCTGCATACTATGAGCAAGGTTTACAACACATGAGTAGAGTCTTGATCTTTCAGATAGTTGTAATGTAGAATTGAAGTTGATCATTTAGACAGTTCTAATGGAGCACTAAAGTTGTGTTGTAGTGTGGTCTTATTTACATTGTGACCTTAATATATGATTTGCATGAATAAATTGTGTTTCTGGACTACATGTGTTAAATGGAGTATTTGATTTGATGTTGAATCTATTGTTTCATGATATATATATATATTCAATTTTAAATAGGTTATTTATTATGTCGTCGGACAGTTTGTCATTATATGTCATTTTTGTATGTAGCATGTTGTCTGTCGGTAAATATTGTCTATCGTTAAAAGTCGACGAACTTTAGACAGGTTGTCTGTCGTCAAAGGTATAGTCTATCGGCATAGGGCTTTAACCATAGGCATTTTCCCAACACACTTTTTATGTGGCTAAAAGCCTTTACCGACATTTTTTAGACTTTGAATGGTGCTTTCACCAATAGATTTGCTGTCACTAAAACGATGTCATGGTGTAGTGAATCTTGTTACCTTTGCCTTGATGCCTGGGTATATTTCTGCCTTGAACCACAGAGGTGATTGCTTGAAGGGCCGATATCCCTATTTTATCGGGAGCCGATGTTCTACGATCAATCGGTTCAAACCTGGCATCTCATGATATTCCCATACAAAACAATCCCGATATTCCTGTAATAATGCAATTAATTCATGTTTCATCTCATCAGGAAGTTGAGCACTTACAAAATTTGGCCTCGGTCTATCGCCAGGTCCGATGTCTACCTCCTATAGTTGGTCGGTTGCAGTGAAACCTTGACTGAGTTTACCTTCTATTTTGTCGACGATGCCTTTACAGTGTAAGTCTAGGCTTTTCATTGCTAATTGGCTTGACTCCATCATTTGATACCTCAAGAAAATCACCATCCTAGGCTTTCTTGACAGACAATCGACTCCCTCCATCTCCCACACCGACAAATCGACCACTGCTATATTAACCGATTTATTGGCAGGGATGATCTCCACTTGATTGCTGACCCATTGTACAAGGCTCGGATGCATCATGGATGGGATGCAAAAATCGGCAAGAATCCAATCGCTTCATAGAAGTATGCTATAAGAACCTTTACCCTCGATGACAAAGAATGTGGTCGGCACTGTTTTGCTACCAACTGTTAATTCTGCGTTTAATATTACCATTGTTTTTGATGAGTTGCCGCCGAAGTCCTTCAGCATCATATTGGGCTTGATTAGTTCACCCGACCCTTTTCCCAGCTTTTGGAACGTAGCGTATGGCATCACGTTGACGGCTGCCCCCTATCTATACTCATCTTGGACATCGACTTCCCATTGACCAACCCATTAATATAAAGAGGATTCAAGTGTCGATGCCCAAGGTCTTCTGGTTTATTGAATATTGCTGATTGGGGCATTAGCACCAACTATGCCATTGCCTCGGCCTTCTCATCATTACTATCGAGGGCAGCCCGATGTTCTGCAAGGAGAAAAAAAATACCAGTTTACTTCTGCATCTTTTTTGTCTTCTTGATCGGCATTTTCCTTAACTCGCCATTCGCTCTTTATCATCTTAGGCCGATCAAGATGGTATTTATGACTTGACATTTTCATCGCAGCTGCTGCACCCTTCTCTTCTGATTCTTGGTGAAGATCCTACTTGGGCACCACTGCAGATTTCTTACAATTGCTCTACTATCGGACGATCGGTCATCGTTCTCGGCATTAACAGGGCCGATACTTTCATGTATCGATGGCCTTCATGGTGATGGTCCCTGATGGGCACTTGAAATTTTCTAATCATGCATCCTTTGGTCGCTGCAAATCCTTCGAGTGCTTCTCCTTTACTACATTCAGGACAACTGTCCATTAACGGCAGTCGCAATCCTTCATTCTAGCAGAACCTAAAGAATTCACAGTTTCAGTGGGGGTTGAACCACGAGTGATCTTGGTTACCTTCGTAGTCTACTTCCTCCTTGGTTCTTCTGTTATATTTGTTGGTCAGGCCTGATGAAGTTGTTGACACGAAAACGTGCCCCCGCACATGGGTCAAATCGACGATCCAAAAGTGTGCGGATACTTAGGGACAAGCCTAAGCGTAACACAACACTGACGTCACGTTCCGACTACCCTTAATAGTGGCAAGGGGGTGGAGTTGCCAGGTAATCATATCACAAGCAAATAATCCAAATAGCCAAAAATAAATATATTAAATAAAATAAATCAGTCAGCTGAATGGAGCCTAACTGATTCAAAGTGTATTGTGTGAAGGGTTCACCGAAGGGGGGGGGGCTTCGGCGTTTGATGCGAAGAGCATCGCCGAAGGTATTCTTCGGCGTTCAGATCGATCTGGCCGAACGCAGGCTCTGAATAGATCTCAATGCGAAATCACCTTTGAACAGCGGGGTCTGGTGCGAAGTCTCTGGCACGACGCAAATATTCCAACGCCAGCGAGACTCCTTCCGGCGTGATGTATAAGTGTGGCAAAGCCTGACGTGACAAAGCCTACTGTGGAGCGTGCTGGCATGCGAGACTTGGTTGAAGTAGGGTCCCGTCGAAGGGTTTTCTGTCAGCCTCCAAAACAAGCTTCCTTGCTCCAGACACCTCCAGCGAAGTGGCTCCGAGCGTAAAAGCCTACAACAGAACAGAGATCAAGTGCCAATTCGGCCTAGGGACCGAATCTGCTAAGTGTTGCAATAGGGAAACGAAGGTAGCAATCGGTTACGTAAATTAACGGATACTTCTCAGGTGAAGTAACAAGGCGATAGCAATCTGTTACGTAGATTAATAGGTACTTCACGAGCGAAGTAACAAGGCTTACCAAGGTTTCGGCGTGGCCGGCGGAGGGCTTCTAGGCAAACCCACAAAGGTTGAAGAAAAGTAAATAAAGATAAAGGTACGGTTCAAATCTAGGGCTTTGTGATTGATTTGTGTTGGGGGGTTTAATGAACCAGCCCCACCCTTATCTTTATAGGGGCTAGTCTTCTTATCTCTAAGATTAATCTGGTAGGATTCGTCCTAATCAAACTTAGGGATAAAATTAGCCAGAATCAGACTAAAACTCTATCTCTGAAAATCAGCCCGAAGTGGGCTTTCGGTAGGGCCTGCCAAAGCCCGCACTCTGGACCGAAGCTTCGGCGAGGTAGGCCTCCGAAGGACTTCGGGCTAAAGGTAGAAGGCCTCCATTAGGCTTCCGAATCCCAAGGCTCAATGGGCCTTCAGCCCTGTAGGGCTTCGTCCTGATCCAAGACTTGTGTATTTTTGGCCTAAATTACCAAAATTGATATTTTGACAATCTTGACAAGTAATGCCATTTTTTTGCTATCAACACATGCCCCTGCCTTTTAGTGAACTAAGTGAACTAAAAGCATAATGGGTTAAGGACGGTACCTTCCATATCGGCCTTTTGACACTTTCAAGCGCTTTGCCACACACTTGGGAAGTACTTCTTCAAATACCTGCCATTCAAAGCCCTTGAAAACCGCTCTTCTTGTAGAGATTCTAACATGCATGCATTACCTAGAGCGATTTTGGCTATTTTGAATAGACCTTCCCAACTAGGTGACCATTTACCAAATCTGGGGCTCTTAGTGCCTAAGGGTAAAATCGTCTTCCAAACCAAGTCACCAACTTGAAACGATTTTGTTTTAACTCTTCTGTTGTAGGCTCTAGCGACTCTCCTCTTGTCTTTCTTTATATCTTTTAAAGACCTTAACCTTTTATCAGTCACTTCCTCTAAATTTTCTTTCAAAAGAGTTTCATATTCATCGACCGATAAGCCATCTTGCTTAAAAAATCTTAAAGAGCCAAGATCCACCTCTATTGGTAGAATGGCTTCTTGCCCATATACTAACTCATATGGACTAACTTTGGTAGCACCATTCTTTGCAACTCTACAAGCCCATAGCACCTCGGAAATCACTTCATGCCACCTTTTAGGGAACTCTTCAATTTTCTTACTAGACTCGGCCTGGCCTTTGGCCTAAGCATAGTATGGTGAAGAGTTTATTTACTTGATGCCATAAAATTCGGCAAAGTCTCTCACTTCTTTAGCAACAAATGAATCACCTTGATCTGTAGTGAGAGTTTGGGGAATACTGAATCTATGTATAATGTGCTAGAAGATAAAATAAGTTACCTCATTGTGAGTCATATTCTTGAGAGGCACGGCTTCGGTCCATTTGGTGAAGTAGTCCATTGCCAGCAACACAAACTGATGCCCTTTTGAAGAGGGAGGATGAATTTGGCTGATGAAGTCTAAACCCCAACCTCAGAACGGCCATGGCTTGATAATAGGATTAAGTAGCGATGCAGGAGCTAATTGAATATTACCAAACCTCTGACATGCTTCACACCCTCTATAGTACTTAAAACAATCCTTGGTCATAGTCGGCCAGTAGAATCCTGCTCTTTTGAGCATCCAACTCATTTTCTGGGCCAACTAATGAGTGCCACAAAGCCCTTCATGGACTTCTCCTGTAGCTACTTTGGAGTGATCAGCATATAAACACTTTAAGAGTACTCCATCAATAGTTTGGCGATATAATACATCATCTAGCAACACAAATTTAAGCGCTTGTCGCTGAACTTTCCGATCTACCCTTTGACTGAGATTTCTTAAATACTAGATGATTGTGATTCTCCAATCATCCTCATAGACATCCAGAGGGTTTGCTAACTCCTTTCCTAGAGTGATGTCTAAATTGCTAACTTTGGAGTGCCCCCAAGGCATTTCCTGTTCCTGCCGAAGGCTGATTGGATCGGCCGTGCGGAGCCAATCAGACTGAAGCCTCCTGCCGGAGTGGTCCGGTTCCTGAAGATTTCTGTTGTCTAGAATGCTTTGGTACAAGGGCTTTGGTACAAGTGCTCCGACACAAGGATTCTAGCACACCACACCCTTCGGTGATCGGAGAGGTCTGATCGAGAGGGTCCAGTAGGCCTCGCACTAGCCCGAAGTTTCTGGCTTCGGTTTTGAGTCCAAGCATTCACTTTTTCTGTATAGAAATTTTTCCTCTCCTGAATTGATAGGCAGATGCTTGCTGAGCCAAATCATTTGCAATTGAGTTGGCTTATCTTGACACATGAGAAATTTTAAAGCCGTTGAAAGTGGCAACTATGTCTAAACATTTATCCAAGTAACTATTTAGCAAGCCATTAAAACATTGAGCACTTTTATCTACTTGTTGTACTACTAATAAAGAATCGCCATGCGCATGAATATGTTTAGCACCTATGGATTCTAGCAATTCAAGCCCTAGCGATAAAGCTTCATATTCAGCTTGGTTATTATTAGAGGGAAATTCTAAACGGGCCGAGGTTTCAAAGTGCATTTCACTAGGTGATATGAGAACTACCCCGATACCTTGGCCATTCTTACAAGTTGAACCATCAAAATAAAGTTTCCATGGCAGTACCTCAATTAGAGCAATATCGTCACCCCAATTGACGTCTACATGGTGATCAACTATAAAATTGGCGACAATTTGGCCTTTCATAGCCTTTAGAGGTTCATAAGCCAAATCGTATTCAATCAAAAGCGTAAGCCCACTTTTGATTCTTCCACTTAGAATCAGCTTTTGCAACATGTATTTTCTGACATTGGTTTGGCAAGCGACAATACATGTAGTAGGAATAAGATAGTGACATAATTTTGTACACGCGTAATAAAGTGATAAACACAAATGTTCCACAAGCACGTACCTAGTTTCAAGCCATATTACCGCATCCTATCAAAAGCAACTTTCAAATCGGGTAAGTGGTTTCCCATAGCATCCGATTTGATCACAACATCATCTATGTATACTTCTAACATAACTCCTAGCAAGTCATGAAAGATCAAGTTCATAGCACGTTGATATGTAGCGCTGGTGTTCTTTAAACCAAAAGTCATAACGATCCAATCAAACAAGCAGATAAAACCAGGACATCGAAAGGCTATCTTGTAGACGTCCTCTTCGGCCATAAAATTTGATTATAACCAGCGTTTCCATCAAGAAAACTTAGTACCTTGTGTCCTGAAGCATCGTTGATTAACATGTCGGCTATCGGCATGGGATACTCGTCCTTTGGAGTGGCTTTGTTTAGATCACTGAAATCAATGCAAACTCGTATTTTGCCGCTCCCCTTCTTCTCTACAGTTACAATGTTAGCGACCCATTCGACATACCTACATGGCCTAATTAAAGCGACGAGGGGGCTGTTTATAAGGCCTAAACCCGGTTTTAATAGGTAGCCGATGCTCCACGAACTCACGGCTTAATCCGGGCATCTCGCTATACTCCCATGCAAAACAATCAACGTACGACCAAAGCAACTTTATTACTTCGGCCTTTTCATCAGCCTGTAAATTCTAGTTTACAAAGGTCGGCCTTGGGGTGATACCATTGCCTATGTCGACTTCTTCTCAAGGGTCGGACGACGCAAAACCTTGTCCTAACTTCTCTACTTTGCAAAAGTCTTCAATGGCCACGGAAATACCATCTTTAGAAGACCGATATTTCTCTACGCGTGAATTTAGCCAATCAAGATTATTTTTGCTAGACATGACCACTGATTTAGAAATAGCCATGCTACACCAGTCGGCTTTACATACATGGGTACAAAATGTCCCTCGGATATGCTGACGAAGTCATAATCTAAAAGGTCCCTACCTGATAAACACTCTACTTTGTTGTGGATGGCGTTGATGGACATATCGACCAATGCTACCTAGGCCAAAGTGTCTACTGGTATGACTTCTACGTCATCGCCGTCCCACTGTATCAGGCATTGTGCAAAGTACAGGGAATACAACAATTCAAGTGAATCTAGTCACGCCCGAGTAGCACGCTGTAGTTACCTTGCACGTCGATGATGAAGAATGTTGTTGGCAAAGTATTGTTACCTACTGTTAATTCCATGGAGAGTACGCCTTTCGCCTCGGAACTCTCGCCGTTGAAGCCGTTGAGCATTAGGTTAGTTTTCTTTAAGTCTTCCTCGCCCCTGCCAAGCTTCTTCAATAGAGAGTAAGGCATTAAGTTAAAAGTGGCAGCACCGTCGACAAGCATCTTGGAGATCGGTTTCTCAAAAATAGCATTGTGTGGGACGAGGTTCGATTGGGCGACTTTGGCCTCGCCTTGTGGTAGAGCGAACTCGGCAGGTAGCATGACGACGTTGATGTCCATTGCCTGAGGTGCGGGCCCCTCGGAGACGGGCATGTAGTCGTCGTCAAGCATGTCGTCATCGTCGCTTAGACTAGGAGCCATGTTAGTTATCTCAACCGGTTTGATCCTCCATACCTATCTTGTAGTGGGCTGAGGGCAGATCTCCTCAAAGATAGCGTCTCTTTTATCCTCGACCTTTTTCTCACGCATCTCCTATGCCCGTAGGCGCTGTAGACGCCTTTTCTGTGATTTGGACATGCTCGGAGGTGCCCAAGATGGTTGTGGCTTAGTACTAGGCGCCACCATTCTGTTTATTTGATTTTTGGCCAAAGGGGTATCACCCATGTCAGCCTCACGTGTTTCATAATTGGAGGGCACTACTCTTCAGGCCCTGTCGGTCAGATTGGCCTTGCTCGGCCGATCGGACTAAGCTCCGGTGCTGGCCTCGGCTAGACTAGGGGACTTACCTCCGTTGGGCTTCGGCGAGGGGCCTTCGGGATTGGGACTTCCTGAGACCCTACTTTGACTGTGATTGCTTTGAATTCCCTCTCCTTCGCCTCTTTGCGTCCATCTCCCTTGGCTCCATCCTGTGTGAGTCGATTCGGAGGTACCACGGACAGCCTGTGGACGATGTCTCCCTTTGCCGTGTCTGTTTGTCCCTACCAGTTATAATAACCAGAAGGGAAGCATGAGGCAACATTATACTGTGAAGGGTACTCGGGGGGCGAAGTGTACGGAGCCCATGGGGTCCCTGCCCAATTGTATGGCGGAGGCATTGGTGGCTCTAATGGCTTCGCCCACTATGAGTCAAACCCATTGCCCGGAGGGGGGCTCGGCCATGTCGAAGGTATTTCAGGCCATACTAGCGAAGGGTCCTGCCAGGCCGGAGGTATGTTCAGCCATTGTGGGCCGAAGCCTCCCGCCGAGGGTTCTCCCAGAGCAGAGTTGAGTCTGGCCATTGGGGTACGAACTCGTTGTATGAAGGGTTCGGCCATTGAGACCCGAACTCGACGTGCGGATGATTCGGTCACTAGGGTCCGAAGCCACTATGTGGAGGGTTCAGCCACTGTGGTCTGAAGCCATTGTGCGGAGGGTTCGGTCACTATGGTCCGAAGCCATCCTCCGACTACCTTGGCCCCTTCGGTTGTCTTAGCTTTTTTGCGCGGGGCCTATTTCCTTGGCTTTTTCCTAATGTTTGTTCAACAACATCTGATATGTCACCTTCGGCTTCTTGCGAGCCCTAGCCGAAGGAGATGTGCTAACATTCCTCTTCCACACTCCTACTTCAGGGTTCTTTGGTACGAGTGTGTGTGTGCGTGATTCTCCAATAATGACCGCTTCCCCTTAGTTGACTCGGCCTGCTCTGGCAGAATCAGTACTCTCTTCTCATCGAGGTCAACGGTGTTCATGGGAAAGGGGTCTTTGTCCAGCTTCATCTTTGGACTAGGGTCTATTTTCAATTTTCCTTCTTCTATGACCGATTGAACCTATCGACGAAAAACATTGTAGTCATTAGTATAATGAGAATGTGAATCATGCCACTTACAATAGGGGTGCTTCTTCAGCTCGTTGGCGGACGGAATGACCTGACCTTTAGGTAACCTGAGAAGCTGGTTCTTCAAGAGAAAATCAAATATTTTATCGCACTTAGTTATATCAAATGAGTATTTGACTTCGCTAGGCCGACTCTTGGTAGGAGACGGTCGTAGTTCAGAACAAATGATGGGTTTACTCTTAGCGTTCCAAACCCATTTGGCCGCATACATGTCATCTGAATCTTCTTCCTACTCTGATTCTTCCTTGTAGGAGTGCTCCATGACGTGGATTTCAACCCTAGGCTTGTTAAATGTTTTAATAAACCTTTTATCCTTGGCTCAGCCTTCCTGGACCAGAGCCTATTGTAAGACTTGGCTGACTTCTAAATTTTTTTGGCTATCTAGCCTCTCTCTAATCTCGGAACACAACCCATTGAAAGCTAGATCCGCTAAATCCCTTTCTGAAATATTGAGACTAAAACATCGGTTTCTGGTATCTCTAAAGCGCTTGATATACTCAGAGACACTCTCGCTAGATTTCTGTTTAACCGATGTCAAGTGTGAAAGCCTAAGTGCTGTCTCACCCGTATAAAAATAATCATGGAACTTTTGTTCTAATTCAGCCCATGTTTGGATAGAGTTCGGCGGGAGCACCGAAAACCAAGTGAAAGTAGTGTCAGATAGGGAAAGAGAAAATAGTCTAAGTTTTAAAGCATCCGACCCACTAGCTTCTCTACACTGTGATAAGAACTGTCTGACATGCTCTAGTGTGGTTTTGCTACCCTCACCATCGAACTTGGTGAATTCAGGGACTCTATAGCCGCGAGGGTATGGTATAGTGTTGAAATGGTCGCGGTACGGCTTCCGGTAAACCCTAACCCAACCCCTAGGCACGAAGCCGGTGCACTCCCTAAATAGTGCGCGGATTCACTCCTCTATGTCGTCTTGGCCTACTGCATGTGTGCGTCTTTCATGGGGGGCATGACATGTGGCGGTATGTCGGCGTGTCGGCCGTGGGGGTCCTCCTCATGCGCTAGCTCAGGATGTATGACATGTTCGATCCTATGTGTTTGCGCATGCAGCTCGAGTAACGTGGCAAAAACTGGCGCATGCGTAGGTGGAGTTGGCGCATAGCATGCAGTGATAGTTTGGTGAGGGCTTGTCTTGGCCATATATGCTGAGGTCAGAGACATGATGGCCTTGCCAGTACTACCATCGGTTCTGCTATAGATACGATTCAACAGAGGTGCACTAGCGATTGGAGTTGGAGGAACGGCCTCAGTAAAGCCGAACCTTCTAAGTGTCACCTCTACTTGAGAGCTAATTGCCGAATCTAAGCGGTTGGCTAGCGAAGCGCTAATAGCTTGATCTACTAATGCGGCTATTTTTTGCTCAATCCCTAAAGAAAATAAAGGAGGCGATGTTGGTGTTACCTGGGTCCGAGCGAGGTCGGGGACATTGATGTCACGCTTGATGAAGCCTGCGCGTGTCTTGACGTAGTTTCCAAGCATGAGGTCCTATAGCGCTTTCATCTTTGCCTCGATTTCTGCTCGGTCCTCTTCGGGGATGTCTTCAAGGGTAGGCATCATGATGTTGCGGTTCTCGATATCTGCGCCCCCATGAGATCCATCGATGATGTAGTATTCCTCATAGATGTACCCACAACCGATGTAGATGTACTCATCATGTTGGCATAGCCTTCCCTAGCGGAGTCGCCAAAAAGTGTGTTGACACGAAAACGTGCCCCCACACTTGGGTCAGTTCGATGATCCAAAAGAGTGCGGATACTTAGGGACAAGTCTAAGAATAACAAAACACTGACATCACATTCTGACTACCCTTAATAGTGGCAAGGGGGTGGAGTCGCCAGGTAATCAGATCACAAGCAAATAATCCAATTAGCCGAAAATAAATATATTAAATAAAATAAATCAGTCAGCTGAACGGAGCCTAACTGATTTGAAGTGTACTGTGCGAAGGGTTCACTGAAGGGGGGGGGCTTTGGCGTTTGATGCGAAGGGTATCGCTGAGGGTATTCTTCGACATTCGGATCGATCTGGCCAAAGGCAGGCTCCGATCAGATCTCGACGCGAAATCACCTCCGAACAGCTGGGTCCAGTGCAAAGACTCTAACACGATGCAAATATTACAGCACAATGCCCTAGCGTGACTTCGTCCGGCACAAAGTATAGGCGTGGCGAAGCCTGACATGATGAAGCCTGCTGTGGAGCGTGCTGGCGTGTGGGACTTTGTCAAACCGACAACAGCGTGACGGATCCGGCACGGGTAGTCGAAGCAGGGTCCCGTCGAAGGGTTTTCTGTAAACCTCCAAAACAAGCTTCCTTGCTCCGGACACCTCCAGCGAAATGGCTCTGAGCGTAAAAACCTGCAACAGAACAAAGATCAAGTGATAATTCGGCCTGGGGACCGAATCTGCTAAGTGTTGCAATAGGGAAACGAAGGTAGCAATATGTTACGTAGATTAATGGATACTTCTCAAGCGAAGTAACAAGGCGATAGCAATATGTTACGTAGATTAACGAGTACTTCATGAGCGATGTAACAATGCTTACCACAGTTTCGGCGTGGCCGGTGGAGGGCTTCCGGGCAAACCCACGAAGGTTGCAGAAAAGTAAATAAAGATAAAGGTACGGTTCAAAGCTAGGGCTTTGTGATTAATTTGTGTTGGGGTTTTAATGAACCGGCATCACCCCTATATTTATAGGGGCTAGTCTTCTTATCTCTATGATTAATCTGGTAGGATTCGACCTAATCAAATTTAGGGATAAAATTAGATAGAATCAAACTCAAACTCTATCTCTGAAAATCAGCCCAAAGTGGGCCTTCGGCGGGGCCTACCGAAACATTCTCTTCGGGCCGAAGCTTCGGCGAGGTAGCCCTCCGAAGGCCTTTGGGCCGAAGGTAGCAGGCCGCCATGAGGCTTCTGAAGCCCAAGGCTCAATGCGCCTTCGGCCCTATAGGGCTTCGGCCTGATCCAGGACTTGTGTATTTTTTGCCCAAATTACCAAAATTGATATTTTGACAATCTTGACCATTAATGCCATTTTTTGCTATCAACAGTAGTAACTCAGTCTTTGCTAGCACGCCGATAATCAGGACGATGTGCGTGCACCATATTGACCAGAAAGGATGTTCATCGATGTTCATCGGCTTCTTTCCATCGTCAAACTTAATTCTACCTTGTTCCATGACCATTTGAATATGTTTCCTGAACACTTTGCACTCGTTGGTGTGGTGCAACAGGGAATGGTGCCACTTCTAGTACTTCCTCTTCCCCAGTTCATCAATAGGCGGTATCATGTGGTTGGGTGGTAGCTGAATTTCTTTTTCTTTAAGGAGTAGATCAAATATCCTGTCAGCTTTATTAATGTCGAAATCATATTTCTCCTCCTTATCGGATATCTTCACCCATGGACACATGATCTACATCTTATTTGTAGACCATTCGGCTAACCCGACTTCTGCATTGGTCTCATTGCCCTCGTCGAAATCCGAAGAGTATATCTGAGCAAGTGCAACCTTCTTTTGATACTTTTCCCTTCTTGTCTCATGGAATTGGCTCTCATGTTCTGATACCATTTGCACCCGATGTGAGAGACTCTCGAACTCTTGTGATGAGAATTTCTCTTTTATCGGGCTCAAGAGTCCTTGAAAAGACAACTTTGCCAAATAGGTGTCAGTGAGGCTCAAGTTGTAGCATCTGCTGCGTATGTCCCAGAATCTCTGGACATATTCTTTTACCAACTTGTCCATTTTCTTTCGTACTTCCATTAAGTCGGTGAGCTTAATCTAATGCATACTGGCGAACATATATTTATGAAACGTTTTTTCCAAATCTGCCCATTCTCTGATAGAGTTTACCGGTAATGATTAGAACCACATGAAGGTTGATCCAGATAATGAAAATGAGAAGAATGAACCTTCAATGACTCATCGGTCGATACCTCTCCATGCTGGGCAAGGAAATGACTGATATGTTTGATTGTACAGATCGAGTCTTGTCCTAAAAATTTGGTGAAATCAGGTACATTGTATCGGTTTGGTAGTGGCACCCGATCGAACCACTCTGGGTTCGGCCGCCGATACATATATGTCTGGTATTTGAGCTTGCCCAAATTGATCTGGTATGACTTCAGTAATCTGATTCACCCAATCCTCCTCTTGCTGGCTCGGCACGGGGTACTAGTCCAGCTGAGCAGCACAACAACACTGTGCTTGAACTTCTCCTCAGTGGTGTAGGGTTGCATTCCGTAGTATGCATTCTGATGGTACCCCTGGGGGATGCCATCGGGTGCCCCCCTTGGCGACAAGAGATTGGGAAGCGTGTTCTGTGCAATTCCGTATGTTTCTTGGGGTACTTCCTACCAGATTGTCCCTAGCGGAGCGGCCAAAGGATGAAGTGGACACATGCTTCTCTTGAGGCCATACGCACTCTCTGTTGGATCCGGTCTCTCCATCCCTCGAGGTATAGGGATTGGTGACTAGGTTGTCATATTTCTTTCAAGACCGAACGAGGTGTTCGGTGGTTCTTACCTCATTAACCCTTGTGGCAGTGGTGTCAGCCGAGTATGGTGCGGGTTTTGGAGCAGACATGGCTAACTAATAGGGAAATATGTTGGTCCTTGCACCGATTCATGTGCCACGGTGCCATCAATAGTCTTCTTGATCACCCCGTGCAGAGTACATTTGACTGATTGATGAGGGCGTGATGGAGTGCATTATCGATGATCTCTTGAAAGCTGACCCGATGACTTCCATTCTACTGGATAATCTCTCCAGTCAGGGATGGCTTCATCAATTGGTTTCTCTAGATGGGGCCAGTTCGGGTCATGCAAAAGGACTCAAGGCACAACTTCTGGTATTCATCAATGTGCTTCTGTACCTGTACTTTCTGTTCATCTATAAATACTTCCCACATGTCGGGAATGCTTTTGTTGTTGTTGAGTTCACCCGCCATGGATGAGTTGTTGGATATGTCCCACCGGGCATGCCAAAAAGCGTGTTGGTGTTGTTTTTGGTCACACGCATGGCCTAGGAGGTCTGCTTAACTCCAGTGTAGGTCCTACAATCTTAGAAGGTTTTGAGCGTGCCAATTAGTTTGACACTGCAATTGATAAGGAAGAAAGGAAAGTGTTAGTAGCAATGCCAATTAGGGTTGGTCTTGACGTTCCTGGGCTTCTAATTGACTCATTTACGTGTTAAAGTCGTTAGGATTTAATTAGAGATTAAAACAACCTGAAATAGATCAATATGGTTCAGACTTGGACAGGTTCGGCTAGACCGGCCTTATAGGGCCAATCAGACCAAAGTGGGCCCAGTCAGACCGATGGTACATGGCCGGTCAGATCGGCCTGTGCCAGGAATTACATATGTTGTGTCCAAATTACCAATTTTGACTTTTTGATAATTTTGACCATTAATGCCATTTTTTCTATCAACAATAGCGTCATTAAGAAAACTAATACTATGTGTGCTAGACCCACTATCGATGATTCAAATCCTTGGTAGGTGAAGCTATTGGAAATAGAATAAATACTTAATTTTTTGAGGGAAAACTATCCTAGAAAGGTAATGTTCTCTAGCACGCATGAAACATGCAAGAATAGTATGACATGAACATAAGTAAGCATCGCAGGCAACCATATTTACTACGACATAGTATGGCCCCTTCACATGGTGATATCCATCTCGATGGCTCCAGTCATTGAGTGTGTGCTTCCTTCATCCATGAACTTTTACTAGCCTATCCAGCATAGCCTATACTAGTTACATGAGTCGAAGCATCACAAATCGACACGTAGGTCGCAAATTTATATCAGCCTTGGGTTGTAAATAACCATGACACGCAAGACATTTAATTTACATTCAATGCATCTCATACATCACATTCAACCAAGGCCATATCAGTCACAACATTCTCTGCAAAACAAAGTTAGGCAAAGAATCTACAAGTGATTGATACCTGGATCTGAAAATCCTAGCTCAACAGACTTGGAATTTCAAATTCGGGTGGATCAGAACTTCCGATCTATTAACCGAACTTTTGGCGGCAAATTTCTCTCTATATCAATTAAAAATTGACATCGAAACTTACGATCTGACATTAGAACTTCCGACAACAATATTAACCTCTATCATGAATTCTGTTTAGCATCGGAACTTCCGATCTGACAGGCATCGGAGCTACCAATTTTCTGCGAATAGAAATAGATATAATCTACTTTTCCAACATGTATATCAATACATGAGGGAACCAGATCGAACACTATGCACATAGGATCTGATACCACTATTGGGGTACAGGGAAGCTACACTAGTCAGCAAATTCAAAATTTTCACCCCAAACCCAAGAACCATGCGCGTGAGGGATCATAGATCGGTACCTTCTACCACAAGATGTGCTAAGTGCAACAGAATAAGATTTCGGGAAGCGCGTCCTTGCCAATCCTCGCCTCACTCCATCCTTTCCTAGTGATCCAATCGGCACAAACTGACGGTGTCCACGTGAAGAAGCCTAAAAGCACCACTATTGGAGCAACGCCTCCATAGAGTCCACACGTACAAGGATGAGATTGATCTCATGCCGGTGTGCTAGCACCGGTGGTGAGATCCCGGAGAAAACTCAATCTAAACTCTTGAGATCATGAAGAGGAAGAGGAGAGGTTCTTTGTGGCTAGGGTTTAGATCTCATTTAAACAATGAATAATATGTTGATGATCACCTCCTCCTCTCCTATTTGTATAGAGGATGA
Source organism: Zizania palustris (assembly GCA_019279435.1). Taxonomy (NCBI): domain Eukaryota; kingdom Viridiplantae; phylum Streptophyta; class Magnoliopsida; order Poales; family Poaceae; genus Zizania; species Zizania palustris. The sequence continues at coordinate 10,364,107 of JAAALK010000284.1, forward strand.
GACCCCTAGGCCCAATCCCCATTGAGGTCCAATAGATCTGATCTGTTTTGCCCACCTCGTAACTTTCGATCTTGGATTGGAACTTCTGATCTGGGCTCTCATTATGAAATTTCAGAAATTATATGAACTTCCGATACCCTTATTGGAAGTTCCGATCAGGCCATTTTTTCCCGATCCAAATTGGAACTTCCAATTTCAACTCTCTCTTATCGGAACTTCTGATACCATATCGGAACTTCCGATTTGAGTTGAGCTCTCTGTTTCGCAAACAATAAATCATCAGAACTTCCGATACCATATCAGAACTTCCGATTCTAGTTTAGTTCTCTATTTCGCAAACAATAAATCATCGAAACTTCTGATACCTTGTCGGAACTTCCTATTCAAGTCGAGATCTCTAGTTCAAAATCAGAAAATAATCGGAACTTTCGATCCAACCGGAATTTTCTTGGGCATACTTCCTTCACCAACACCTATAGCTATCATCCGTTTTTTCCTCTGACTGGCATGCACACAAGAGCTAGCTCCCGAGTAGTGTCCGGGACTTCTCTGCTCAAGCAGGCACACCCAACCGGCACATGTGGCTCCACCATTCGCACTTTGTCCACAAGCCATGATGGTATAAACCACTATTTCTCTTTTGCACTGCAATTGTTTGATGAAATTATTGCTTCATTGTTGAGTGCGCTTTGCCTTGTCTGTCAAGTGTTTAATCAAATTCCAATGAGCTTATCCATCTAGTATTTGATTAAATGTTAATGAGCTTGTATGTCAAGTGTTTGTTTAAATGCATATGAGTACCAGGTGGGTGTCTTTTTCCATAGGCACTAGTGGTTCTTGTGAATGCAAATTTGTTTGATCACTTGATGTTCTTCTATCATCATCAATGAACCATTTCAATGATTTACTTCTTGAATTTCTTTGTGTGGAAGATATATCTTAGGCTTGTGTCGAGTTTTTCAAGATTTGTGACTTTTGAATTTGCTCCCATTCACCCCTCTCTAGTCGCTACTCTCGGTCATACATCCATTGCTCAATATTGGTGTGATCCATCGAATCAATAATGGCACAGATGTCTGTGAAATCGTGGAGCAAATTACTTGCATATATGCTTCTACAGTAATTAGAGGCACTGTCTTTGCAAAGGGTGTTGCTGCTTTTGAATTCTTTACTAGCAATAAATCATTAGATTTAATGAGCTATTATCAAGGGAGACTGCTTGAAATAGAGTTTTCATAGCCACAAAGTGTATGCAGCTTGAAGGAGAAAACTTTGCATTAACAATTGTGGAAATCTAAAAAACAACGGAGAAGAACCATTTTGCTACTTGCATGCAAATATTCTCTATTCTTAGACTACAGAAGTCACATGTGATTCTCAGCCATTCAACCCTCCACATAACAAGGCAACCGTACACTTTTTTTAGTTGTTTTCTCATTCTATTGCATAGCCAGAGACAATGAGGAGGACAATGGTCCACTATCAAGGAGGACAATAAGATCCTAGAGTTATTTCTGTCAAAAACAACAAAGATACAACAATATGCAAGATTTGTGTGCTATGATGACTCCTCTACATATGGTGGCCATCCTCATAGTTGTACTGCTAGTGATAATATCATCTATTGAGAGCGTCGTTGCCAATGGGATCTTTCAGGTACAGCGCAAATTCCCCTCTCCAAGGGAAACGATTGCAAAACATAGTTTAGGATGGTCACATGCTCATGATAGGAATCACCATGCTCGTGTCCTAGCCGCTACTGACATCCCACTTGGCGGACTTGGATTCATCAACTACAGCGGGTCCGTGTCAATCCACTATTGTCTATGTTAATTTTTGTTTTGTTTATTAGCTGGTAAAGGACTGATGGAACTCGATATAGATTATACTACGCTAAAATCAGGATTGGGACACCGCCTCAGCGGTACTTTGTTCAAGTGGATACTGGTAGTGCCATTTTCTGGATTAATTGTGTATACTGCTACCAATGACCCCGCGAGAGTGACCTTGGGGTAGGAATTTATATTGTTTCTCTCCATCAGTTGCAAACTTTGTCAGACTTGAATGTTTTGGTCCATGTAGATGTGAAATTCTGAATTTCAATTCTTTGTCGGGGCATACCCTTGTATGTAGTTCAACCTAACGTTGTATGACCCAAAAGAATCATCGACTGCTGACTGGGTAAAATGCAAAAATGAGTTCTGCCATGGTCTATATGGGAAGGTGTTGCCTGGCTGCACAATAGGAAGTCCCTGTCCATACAAAATCACATATGATGATGATGGCTCGACGTTAGGAATGTTTGTTAGTGTTCTAGTACAATACGATCAAGTAACTGGGAATGGGCAGACTCAACCAGCCAACACCAGCATTGTATTCGGGTGAGTTGTGCATGCAAACTCATATATAGTTTTATCATTTTGTCGAACTTGATGATCAACCATTGGCCTTCATGATAAACAGTGATACTCTAGTTCCTTATATTACACATGGTATTTCATTGTTTACTTGACACAAGTATGTTTTCTCATAGAAGTGTTTACTTTATTTTTGCCATCCGCCCTAGATAGTTTGTCAAATCCCTTCTTAATTAGCATCTGATTGGATACACCTTGTTCCCTATAAAGTATTAAAGGTGACTAATAATCATTCTTATTCATTATCTTTTAGATATTATCTTACGAAAGTCATTGCATGCATTATTCAATTATCTATGCTAGGAAGAAAGGCAACGAACAACTCTCTAGAATTACAATAGAGTAAAGACAAATTAAACAATTAACATCAACGTTGTTATAACATTTTTTAACAATGTGGAATAATTTAAAACCCAATTTAATGGTTAAGGTGGCAATGCAAATAAATAGTTGTCATGCCCTTTGTAGATGTGGTTATCAGCAAGGACGAAGTTTGAACACTTCAAATGGTGCAATTGATGGCATTATTGGATTTGCAAAACCTAATACAACAATGTTATCGCAATTAGCTGCTACAGGGAAGACGAAGAAGATATTTGCCCATTGCTTGGACACCACAAAAGGAGGTGGAATTTTTGCAATTGGCGATGTGGTGGAGCCAAGAGTAAAAACCACACCGTTGGCGGACAATGAGTTAGTCAAGTTTTTATTATGTTTTTGTAGCCTACAAACCATTATTCTGTTTATTTTATAACCAGTGAAATTTGTAGGACTATTTTAATTACGCTAAGATTGTTATATCATATTCAACTAGCTTATTGCCTAAACCAGCTATTGGGGGAAATAGTTTTAACCCTAATAGGGGCAAACAAATGCCTTTAGCAAATAAATGTAGCAAAGCCCTATAGCAAAGCACAACATGAAGCATGGAGATGAATTCCTATGTGGAGCTCTGCCCGCAAGGCCGAACTCCCAAAGACTACCCTTCGGCACTAATGAGGACTCAAAGCCTCAAGAAATCACTCTAAGGGAACCTTTTAAACTATGGGCTCCAGAATGACACTCAAAGCAGTATAACCCTGAGGATGTTTACACAAGGAGTTACCTATATACCCCTACAAAGATCACTTTATATGCTGATACAATTAATTTAACGTAAAGGGTAATTAGGTATTACCCTATGTATTTTTGCCTACAAATACCCTTCCTGTACAATGTAATACAAACTACATTCAAAGGTTATTATCCTGAACGGAGGCCTTGAACTTGGTCTCAATCATAGTTATACTCTTCGAACCCTTTGATGTTCTTTAATTTGAACCTATTGTGTAATTTTGTATCACGCCAACAGTTGACGTCGTCCGTGGGGATCTTAGTTCAAAACTAGCCTCTATCATCCAGTCTTTGAGCCATGCCACCGAAGAAGAGCAAGAGCACATCCCCCTTTAAAGGTCCACCATGATCGCAAAGCCAGCAGCTACTAGCAAGCCCATGGGAGTTGTGGAGCACTCCACATCACCCCCACTAGCACATACAATAACGTAAAACAAAACTCAAACAAGACTCCAATAACATGACTCTAAATAAGCAACAAGACTTTGAACTCGGACTCAAACTCAACAAAGTAAAACTGAGATAAAATTTGTGAAAAGAACAATAGGGCTTGGACAACGGAAAAACCAAAACCTACATGAACTCAATGATATTTTTGTGTGGATTTTTCTGGACTCTCGGCAATGGAAAATAGCAAGGGTAAATTGGCGTACTGATAGGACAACCTTTGCTCTGGTACCAATTGATGAGATCTTGGTGTACTTATAGTTGGCCCAATCTTCTAATAGGTTCGATTGACGCGACGAGTGGATATTCATGCTTTACGGCTTCCAATCATCCATCAGAACCCTACAATCGCTTCACACACACGTCTAGTCATTATGAACCACATTTCACGTAGTCGGCATCACCATGAAGCTTTTGATCATGCAAATCAATCGAAGAACATTGCAATAACAAGGTAAACACAACCTAGATTGCTGATAATAATCTGAAGTACTTGAAGTTGGGGTTTTACAAACCGATATATAGTGAAACTACGATGGTAGATTAATCTAACCAAAACCCAACCCTAACAATGGCGGTGACCATCTATTTATAGGGTTAACAAGATGTGGGATGCCATCTCTAACATGGGTCATACCCTAGAAACATGGTCGGACAATAAACCTAAAAAGACTCGAATAACCTATTTAGACTCTGACTTGAATTGATTTGGAGTCCCACTCCCGACTGGTATGGCAGTTCAACTCTCGACTAGTTTGGTAGTTCAACTCATGACTAACGTTGATTCTCAACTGGTCTTATAGTCGAATGTAACGCCCAAAATCTACTGATTTCGAGTTTTATTGAAATTCTATATGAAATCAACTTACAAAATGTTCATCACATGACAATTGTCTTACGCCAACCAATTTACAACTCAAAGGCTACATTTATTACACTGAATATAAAACAATAAAAACAACATATGAAAATCTTGCTCCAAGACTTGTTCCTTGACTGGGATAGCTACTTTAGGTCTTCGTCTTCATAGAACTCAGCATGTAAAAGCTTTAATCAACAAGGGTGAGTAGAAAGCATACTCAACAAGCCACTGAATGCAACATAGTGCTAGGATACTATCAAAGGATAGGCATATGGCTTGTTTTGTATAAAAGCATGTTTTGCAATTATGCAATTATGGTGAACACATTTGATTAACAAAAGTAAATGACATAAATGCTATTCACTACCTCGAGTAGCACACATGTTCTAACTCGCACAACAACCCAACCATTCACAATTAACCATTCATGTTTAAATCATTATGCTAACTGCGGAGAACATCACTTTGCTCAACCATAATAGTGGGCATGACTTTTAAAAAAGGTTATACTCTGATCAGATGTGTAAAAATTTACCCACAAGGCACACACTCATTCCCACACACCATAGTGTGTCGAGCTGACCCATATCACAAGAACTCATGCCAAAACCCTTAATATAGTCTGTCTCAACACAAGGACAACCACACTAGGTTTTGTCGATGCTCCAATGCATTGGATAATGTAGACCCCCTTTTGTGCCACAATGTCTCAGTCATTAGGAGTTTCATGGCACCATCTTTCCTAACTTCATCGACTCCTCTGCTCTGCTCGGTGCATCATGCTGAGAGACCTATACTCCAAGTTAGGTCTTACCCACTCTACTTGTGATTAGTATGGAAATGATTTGCAGCACATCCTTCAGACTAGTCCCTATATTGCCCCGGGTGTGACCAACCAATGCCCTCACTTACATCATTTTAGAATACCATGAGATGAGACATATCTAGGAAATATAAAATAGAATAAAGTATCCAATCTAGTCTACGACTCATCTTTAGCGTAACTAAGCAGGTGTGCTAATAATTAGGCACTAACTAATAGTGTAGTATATTTCAAGGCGACAAGGGACAACAAACCAAAAGCATGGCTTGGGTTACACATCAAGGATAAGGGATCTTATAAAATATAAACTATAGGTTTAATTGGACTAATGCAATTAATAATTTGAAAATATGGGTTCAACATGTTCAATGAAGGGGTGTGACTTGCCTCTTGCACTTATGGCAATGTTTTAACTCTTGAACGAAGACTTCCGGGTCTTGCTCGAGGTCCTTCAAATCTTTAGGAGCACGAGGCTCTACACGACATGCAAAACAAGAGAAAAACTCTAAGAAAACCAAATAAATAAGATGATGAAATATTATTATTAGTGAATGTATTGATTAAGGAGAATTATGAAACTTGAATGGAATAAATCGGTTATACGATGTGAAAGATATTGAGTTTAGAATATCACATTAAATGATGAGACATTTCTTATGAAATTCCTTGGCAATAGGATGAGACGACCTTGAACGGTGTACATGTGATATGGACCAACTATACATTCAAGTATAGCATGATTCTAAATGAATTTAGAAAGTTGAATGGATTGATTTGGAGTTCAAATGGAAAAGATATTAATTTTAGAAGTTCAATTTCATTCACATGAAATGAGAGAACTCAAATGAAAATAATAACTGTGAGATTATTTCTTCAGATTAAATGAGACGTAGGGGCGACTAGTTTTTTATAGAGGAGGATACGTAGGGGTTAAAGATTTCGAAGATATTAGGTTTTGCTGGTAAATAAGGAAGCGGCACCAAATAAATCGGCTAGGTGGTTCGGGTGGAGGTGGCAGCACATGCGCAGCGCGTAGGGCATATCCATGGCACACATTCGCACTGACCTGGGCTCAAAGGGGGCTATGGGTCGGCTCGACTAGAGGAGGAGAGGCGAGAGCTTGAGGGGCGGAGCTAGGAAGAGAAGGGAGGAAGGAGGGACGAGGTTGTGGGCTGGAGGAGGAAGAACATGCGCGCAGGTTGTCTAAAAAGAAAGGAAGGAGATATAGAATGGAAAAAGAAAGAGAGGAGAGAGAAAAGAAAAAGAAAGAGAAGGAAAGGAAAGAGAAAGAAAATAATTTCATGAAAAATTGGATTTGGGCCTGGTTCTTTTATAAAAATAGATAAGTTATTAAAAGGGGATTTGTGCCAGGGGAGGCAGAGAAGAATTCACTTAGCCAAGGGCTGGGTGAGATCTTCTCCCTTAGCCAACCACCTATGTAATCTCCCTAGTGAGTGAATAAAAATCCCTGATTGCCAACACCTTGGTATCAGAGACACTTTTTTCTGCGCCTGTGCTCATCCCCCACCCTGTCACCATGTCTGACACCTTCTACATGGACGACGCCAAACAGATGCTTAAGGAGATCCTCGCCTCCACCACCGACCTGCAGAAGTGCATGGTGGCCCAGGAGGACAAGTTGGCAACCATGTCGGACGAGGTCGCCTCACTCAAGGTCGATCAATGATGGCTCCATGTTGCCGTCAACAAGGTTCAGTCCTCGCAGCTGAACAACGCTGTCAAGAACGACCGACCGGTTGGCGCTACCGGAAATGAGCCACAAAATGAGGGCTTGTCTCAAGCTGGCGGCATGGCCAGTTCCCTCCTCAATGCGGCCTCCCACAAACTTCGCTTCCCCATGTATGATGGCACCGAGGATCCCCTGCCTTGGCTGAACCACTGTGATCAGTTCTTCCAAGCAACCCGAACCCCCGACAACGAGAAGGTACTGCTAGCTGCATTCTACATGCATGGGTCACCCAGCAATGGTACTATAGGTTGGAACGCAACCAGGGTACCTGTAACGCCCAGATTTAATAAATCCGGACCTTTATTTAAATTCCTAGAAAATCAATAAAACAAGACGTTCATCACACGACCGCATACAATACGGCAATCATTCATGGTTCGTAGACCATATTAGTACAAAAGAGTTAAAACCGAGAGAAACTAGTAAAACAAATCTCCTAGATGAACACCTTCTTCCAGTCTCGCGCCTTGACTGGGTCGCTACTCCAGACCTTCATCCTCCTCGTAGTAAACGGGCTCTTGTGGTGTAAGTCAATGGGGGTGAGTACAATCATACTCTGCAAACCACCGAATGCAAATATAATGCAGGGTAATAACAAGGAAGGTAGTGGCTAATTTTGCGGAAAAGAGTATATTTGTAAAGAAGTTAATGTGATCAAGTTATTAATACAGAAACGTAAACATGTGTATGCATCATCTTCTAACTCGAGGGGTACAGTCAGCCCACCCTCGCTCATCAGTCCTTACATGCCATGAATAACACTTTCACTCAAACAATAGTAAACTAACTGCGAGAAGTCACACAACCCGCCCTTGACTGTGGGCTCGACTTTTTGAAAAGATTTAAACTCTGATCAGACGTGTACCACTGTACCCACAAGGCACGCACTCATCCCATACACCAAAGTGTAATGAGATGACCCATACCACGAGAACTCGTGCCAAAACCTTCCATATGGTCCGCCTCGACCCGACAGCAGCCTCTTATGGGTTTCATATGGTGCCCCGACGCGTCGAGCCAACACCATACCCCCTTGAGCCACGACGATACAAGTCACCCGTAGGTTGCCCCTTGCCCCATCCACTATGGTGCATCGAGTCGGATTGTTCCATACTTTCAGTTAGGACTTACCCATTAGACTTGTGGTTAGTACGAAAGTGCTTTGCAACAGATCCCGCATACCTGTCCTTACAGTGCCCTGGGTGTGACCAACCAATGTCCTAGCTTGCACCCGGAACCCACCATACTTATAACATAGCCAACTCCAACAGAGTCCAGAGACGAGAATAACGGGGAAATACATATAGTAGAATCCATCTATCTACGACTCATTCTTTTATCCTATAGCAGTTGTGTCGGTACATTGGACACTAGCTAATATACTATAGTAGAGTGACAAGGAGTTAAGGCTCAATAAGCATGGCTTGGGTTTACACACAAGGATGGGGATCTAATAAATATAGTGTAAGGCTTGAGATTAGACTAATGCAATATTATCCTATGAGTTATAGCGATAATTTATTAAAACATGGGCTCAATGATGATCAAAATGGGGGTTGTTACTTGCCTTGATCCGCGAATGGTGAAGGTGGAACCTCGGAGTAAGACTCCGGATCGTCGACGGCGACGTAGTCTTCTCGATATGGAAAAGTAAACACAACATTCAATAAACAATCCAAAAATAAATCATACAAGCATACATGTTTTTGTTGGATTAAGTAAAAGAGATAGAGTCTTAAATTCTATGAAATTATTTCCTAAATATTTAAGGTTGGTTTTTAAAGAGATTTCTGAATTTTATAAATTGAACTAAGTATTTACCCTAAGGGGTTTTTATTTTTCCTATTTAAATGTGAATTTAACAGTACCGAAGAAACCCTACTGTTTTTATTGCTTAAAAATAGTGAGATGAAGTTATTGTGCCCTCTGAAATTATTATATAAATTCTTAAGGGTTTTTCTGAATTATTTAAATGAAATATGATTTTAATCCTAAAGGGGATTTTGCTTTGTTATTTAATAAGAATATTTTGTGCAAAATAAGCATACTGTTTTTATTGCATAAAAGTGTAGAGAATAAAAAGACAAATTATCCAGAATTGAAATGGTCAAATTTGGAGTTAAATTGAGCAAGTTATGAATTTCCAAAGTTTAAAGCATTTTTCTGAATTTTATTTAAACAGAAAATAGGCGTGGGTCCACGGTGAGCTAGGCCCACCATGGACCCGCACACTGTACACGTGAACCGGTCCAGTCTGGACCATTTGATCCAGATCCAACGATCGGTGGCGAGGCGTGGGCGTTTAAGTGAGATCCAACAGCCATGATCTACTAATACCGCTTGGGCGAGATCTAAGGGCTCAGGTTAAATCCCGTGGGGTTTTAATCTATGCCCTTTGTTCGCGATTGTGTGGCCCGGATGCCGTTCGGCACGGCACGCGCAGAAGGGGGTAGTTACCCCCTTCTTCTCCAGCTCCGGCGACACGACGACCAAATGGAATGAGGATACTACGGGGAGTCTAGGCATACACGAGGAGATGACGACGGGGTAGTGGCGGCAGTCGGCGGCAAGAAGAGGCGGAGGAGGCCTTCGGGTACGACGACGGTGTGGCGATCTGGTGGTGGGGAACCAAAATGAAGGCGAGGCCGAGGATGCACGGGCGACGACGGTTCTGGCGGTGTCGTCGGCGAGGGTGGCAGTGGCTCGAGTCACCGGCGAAGGCTTGTCGGAGTGTGAGCAGAGGGGGAAAAGGTTTCGGCGTCACACTGCGTTGGGTGAAGATGGCTTGGGCTGAAAAAAGGGTGGGCGGTGGCGGTGAGGGAACGAGGTTTAAATAGAGGCTTCGCCGGTGTTCAATAGGAAGGGAACCGAGGGTTCCTTTCTTTCCCCTCCAGCGAACTTTCCAAATCTCAGAACCATGCCAAACACGAAGAAAATGCGTCGGAAATGGGGGAAAGGGGGTCGCCGGTGGATAGGGAAGGGGATTCGGGTGCCAATTTGGCACGGGGGCCGGCGGGCGGCGAATATGGCAAGGGGGAGCGCCGGTATGGAAGGTGATCCCCCCTTCCTTCGGGGAAGAAGGATATGACAGGTGGTTCCCACCTGTCATAGACCGAGTGCAAGGGGGAAGGCTGGCTAGCGGGCCCGGGTGGTCAGAGGGGGAAGGGGGGCACGCGAGAGACTGCCAGGTGGGGCCGGCGGGCGGCTCGCATGGGAGAAATGAGGGCGGGCGGCGCCAACATGGTGGCCCCGCCTGCCAGTGAGCGTGAGACGGATGAGAGGGTGCCGACATGTGGGTCCCACATGTTGGTGGCTCAGGCAGTGGGCTGGGCTGGGCTAAGGCAGTTTCGAGGTTGCGGCCCACTAAGAGATTAAATGCATTTTCTATTTAATTTAATTCCAGAAATTCATATATTCTTGTAGAGCTTGAAATACTGTTTCTAAAATTTTGTAAAAATTCTAAAAAAATATTTCTTGGCCTCTAGATTCCACCATAAATTTTTCAGCTTCAAATTTTAAATATTTCTCCCTGTTTTGATTTAATTGGGCTCTTTTGGCCTTTTCTTTAATTAAATAAATCCTTTTATTCCAAAAAATTTTATTTTCCTCATTTTTATTTTATTTTTAATTTTGGGATGTTACAATCCTATCCCCCTTACAAAGAATCTCATCCTCGAGATTCGAAGTGAACCTCGGGACAATCTAGGGGACTTGGTTCTACTGGTGCTCCGAGTTAGGAGAAGGTGTTGCTTCAGAAACAGGCAAAGTGTTTTCTGGAATTGGATTGGTCGAGATCAAATTGGAAAGGCTTTCTGTCGTACCTTGGTTTTCTTGAGCGGAGATGTGGTGAACTTATTGGGTAGGTCCCACCGGGCTTGGAATAGAGGATGACGCCTGCTTGGGGTAAGGGCACATGTTGGAGAAGTGACCCTCTTGGCGGCAGTTGAAGCATATTATTGGGTTACCGTGCCTGTCCCTCTTGTATCCGGTAGCTTGCACTGGAGCTCTTCCGGCAGGTGGTGCTTGGGGTGGAATACCTGAGCTTGTCCCTCCAAGGGTGGTTCGTGGCTCGACAGGGGTTGGGACTTGAGGTGGAATCACCGGGCGGGGCTTCTGCACCACTCCTTGATGTTGGCGGTAGGTGATCATTCTTCGATTTTTTTGGTCCACCTTGTTTTGCTCGGTCTCTTGGATGATAGCTTTATTCACCAATTTCTGAAAATTGGTGAAGTCCCCGGAGACCAACTAAAGGGAGAGCTCGTCCTTCAGTCCCCGAAGAAACTTGGCTTAGCGGGCTGTGTCTGTGCGTACTTCCTCCGGTGCATATCGGGCCAACCGGTTGAATTTGTGCAAGTACTCCATAACGGTCCTGCTCCCTTGATGCAGGTCCCGGAATTCCTTCTGCTTCTGGGCTACCACGCCATCCGGAATGTGGGTGGCCCGGAAAGCGGTGGTGAACTCAGCCCATGAAATTTCATGGCCCTCAGGCTGAGTCTCGTGGAAATTGTCCCACCATTCCGCGGCGGGTCCTTGGAGCTGGTGAGCGGCAAATGCCACTCGCTCCTGCTCGGAACAAGGCAGAAGGTCTAGCTTCTTACCGATGGTCCTCAGCTAGTCTCCTGCCTCCATTGGGTTGGTGGTACTAGAGAATATGGGTGGCCGGACACGCAGAAACTCAGAGAGTTGAGAGACTGGTGCTGGGGTATGGACGGCGGGGCGGAGGGGAGGCTCGGGTTGCCACTGTTGTTGGAGACGGATCAACAACGCCTGCTGCTCTTGCATCTGGTTTTGTTGTTGTTGCATCTGGGTGAGCAGCGAGGCGATCAGTTGGTTTTGGTTTGCCATCATCTCCGCTAGTGTGGGATGATTGGCAACGGGGACCTGCCGTTGGCCAGTTGCTCCCCACTGAGGCAGGTTGCCCGAATTGCTTCTGTCACACGGGGCATCAGATCCTTGGTTATTGACCATCCTGAAGTTGAAGGGTTCAAAAGAAGGTGCCAATAATTAAGGGGAATTGTTACTGATTTTATTGCCCAAAATGAATGTTTTGACCTAGATGCTTAAATCTTTTATTTTAATCTCTTATAAAATTTTACACTCATGCCTTATATTCCGACATGAGCGGCACCACAAACAAAACAATAAAATAGAAACAAACAATCGTAAACTATGTCTAGGGCAGCTCGGGGGAGGACTCGATCACAGGCTCGGCGGAGAGGGTCGGTGCAGGGGTGGTGGAGCTGGAGGGCCCAGCGAGAGGGACTATGGGAGATCTTCTTGGGCCTGGTTGTAGCGATCCGGAGCGACTTCCTCTTGCGAGGCAGAAGGGGAACGACCTCCTCGAGATCCTTTTGGAGCTCCTTGATTTGACGGCATAGCTGTGCGGTGACGGCGACACCCTGGAGTAGAAACTCGTTATGGCGCCTCAACTCCTCCACCTCGGCGGTCAAGTGGCGGCTCTGCTGAACCTGGCGGTGGAGATCAGCATTCTCGCGGTTCAAGTTCTCCGATGAGAGGTGGTAGAAGTCGATGGTATCGTGCTGGCTATCTGCGTCAAGGACGGCCTCCGTGTGAAGATTGTCCATGGCCTCCAACAATCTCATGGTGCGGGCGATGGCGGAGTTGCGCCGAGTGAGGGAGCTGATGTAGATGCTGCGGTGACTCCCCGGTTGAGAAACCATGTTGAAGAATATGGTTTTGATATTCTAGATGTGATGAGTGATTGTCAACGGAAGTCAATGGAAGAGAGAGATGAAGACCTACCGAGTGTGAGGCGCATGTGACTCAGGTACACGGGCAGTGAGCGACGGCCGGGCAGAGGAGCCGCGGAGTCGGGCTGGCCCAATCCGGGTACATGGCTAGGAGCGGTAGATGATACACCGGTCTGTTGACTGGGTTTGACTCAGGTACACGGGCAGCGAGTGATTGCCGGGCTGAGGAAGCTGTGGGGTCGGGTCGGCCCAATCTGGGTACCCGGTGCGAAGACGGTGGACGCTTTGTCAGTTTCTGCGTAAAACTGACAACCTATGATTAATTCGTTTTTAGGATATTAATATTTAGTTTTTAAGTTTAGAATATTTTTATTTGAGTCAGGTGATTTTTCTAAGAATATTTTAGTAATTTTCGGAATTTATTTTAGAGTCAGTTTAATTTTACCCTAGGGATAAATTAGTCTTTTCATGTATTAAGATTCGCCTATAAATAGGCCCCTATCCCCTTGGGGATAGATGACTGTTTCTAATAGATCAATCTACAATCCTTTTTTCGTTTTTCCACCGAAAATTTTTCTCTCTGAACATTCCATTGTCGCCGTGATTTTTATCCTTAGAAACTTTTCGCTGGTGCGTGATCTTCACACAGGCTCTGGGCACGGCTAGAGCAAAGCCACGGCTGGCGTGCGTGGACACACGGTGCACGATACCTCAGCTCGACGGCTGCAGCCCCAAGGAAACTCTGTAGGACCGAAAGTAGCGACCAGAGGGGGGGTGAATGGGCGCTTAAAAATTTCTTGGTAAACTAAATAAAGATAATACAGTAAATAAAAACACCTAAATAAATTACTAAATATTTATATTGTAGACTATAAATGAAATACTAATCAACTAAATAGAAACATGAATCATCCATAAATTTATTTAGATATAACCCTAAAATATTTCACGTAATTCTAGAATAAGAATATTATTGTAACTAAAAATATTTTTTTTCTTTTTATATGATAAGATTAACAAATATTCAAATAAAAATATAGGAGTACAAAAATTAATTCGCCAGATTAAATTACCATGAAATTTCTAAACAAAGTTTTGCTAACTAATTAACAGATGATTATCTCTAAAAATTGATCTACTAAAAATTAACAGATTAAAAAATGTTACCTACGAAATTATTATTTGCAGACTAATTAAAAGATAAAGAACTAACATATTTAATCTAACTAGCTAACAAATAGGAGATTAAAAAAACTGTTTACCTGTGCGCTTTGCTTCCTCTGTATCCGTCGGCGGGTTCAGCAAAAAGACCACAGATCTGTAATTAATGACGTTCCTGTCGCCGCCGGCTGGCCGCCGCCGCTCCGTCGCTGTCGATCTCCGGCTGCGCCGTGTGCACGTAGCTAGCCAGGCCTTCCGCACAAGCCGACGAATCGGTACAGTCACGCGCTGCTGGCTATCGGCGCCTGCAAAAGCTGATGCTTCTGCCTTGCGTGCTGCTTGCCGCCGTGCCAAAAAAAACACCTCCTCTCGAGGCTTGTCTCACGCGCCTGAGTGCAGAGGAGTGCAGAGGACTTGCGCCGCCTGGAAAGATGGGCATGTGCTGCCAATGCAGCTTTTTCCCGTGGGACCCACTCTAGAGCTTGGCCTGCCGGTGGTGAACTCAACCGGATACAGTGATGATCAGCAAAAAAACAAACGTAATGACGCCGGCGTTCGGAGGAAGACGAAAATATTTGTAGATTGAAACAAGGGAAAATTACTCACATGCCATTATAATTTTCAGAAATTGCCTATATGCCACTGTCAGTGACTGTGGCGGCCCCCATGTGTCAGTGACACATCGATGGCATATTGGCAAACCGCAAAAATTGTAATGGCACGGAAAAAATTAACCCTTGAAACAATACCGAACGTGGACTATAGATTGTAGATTGATCTAAAAACAGTCGTTTATCCCTAAGGGGATAGGGGCCTATTTATAGGCAAAACCTAATACATGAAAAGACTACTTTACCCTCGGGTAAAATAACCTAACTCTAAAATAAATTCCGAAAATTACTAAAATATTCTTAGAAAAATTAACTAACTCAAATAAAAATATTCTAAACTTAAAAACTAAATATTAATATCCTAAAAACACATTAAAGATAGATTGTCAGTTTTACGCCGAAACTGACAAAGCGTCCACCGTCTTCGCACCGGGTACCCGGATTGGGCCGACCCGACCCCGCAGCTCCCTCAGCCCGGCAATCGCTCGCCGCCCGTGTACCTGAGTCA
Source organism: Zizania palustris (assembly GCA_019279435.1). Taxonomy (NCBI): domain Eukaryota; kingdom Viridiplantae; phylum Streptophyta; class Magnoliopsida; order Poales; family Poaceae; genus Zizania; species Zizania palustris. The sequence goes on from JAAALK010000284.1 coordinate 10,379,510, forward strand.
AACCCAGTCAACAGACCAGTGGATCATCTGCTGCTCCTAGCCATGTACCCGGATTGGGCCAGCTCGACTCCGCAGCTCCTTCAGCCCGGCCGTCACTCACTGCCCGTGTACCTGAATCACATGCGCCTCAGACTCGGCAGGTCTTTACATCTTCCTTCTTTTGACTTCCGTTGACAATCACTCATCACATCTGGAATATCAAAACCACATTCTTCAACATGGTTTCTCAATCTCCCCCTTGATGAGTGCATTGTCAACACCCTTTTCAGCTCATCTCCAGAACCTGCAAAACATGTGGAAACAGAAAAACACAAAGACAAAAGAAAATAGAAGAAATAAAATAAAAGTTTAACCCTAATGACCAAAAGCCTAATGACCACAAACCAAATAAAAGCAAGAAAAATGTGGTCATTATGGTTAACCAAAAATAAAGACTCAAGAACGAGTGCAAATCTCAGAAAAGAACGAGTGCAAATCTCAGAATTACCAACAAGGAAACTAAAAAGTAAACTCCAAAATTTCTCCCCCTTGTTGACAATTGGACTCATCAAGTGAGACTAAATGCACTTAAAGAGACATAAACACAAACTCCCCCTGAAATGCAGCTCCCCCTCAAAATATGCTATGAATGCAGATGGGGTGCAGGCGGAGTGTGAAAAGCATGCTTCTTAGATATGATTAACTGCAATTACAACATCTAACAGGTATAGTGAAAGATATACTGTCTAAGATACATGATATGATCAGTGCAATAGATGATATCTTAAGAAAGTCATTAGCACACATTTTTCGATTTTTTTTTTTCAAACAAAAACATCACCACATTTTCTAGTTGACAAGCAAGGTAAAACATGATATGCAAAAGCTAACTGATATCTACCAAGATAAGCATTGTCCAAAACAAAGTGCTTCAGCAAACTTGTCATCTTTTTTTTTAAAATTTTTCAGATTATTTTTTTTCATTTCTGCCAGGGGTTATTTGCATGTCAATCCTTATGCTAACCGACCAAGTCAAGCCTTGGCCAGAACTGGACCATCAGAAGCTTAAGACATTAGTCTTGGCATACATTACATCATCCTAGTTCATACCAAAGTGTTATGGTAAGCAGTCCAGAACAATGCAATGCGACAAAAGCAAACCCACCTGGATCTTTTCTTATAATCATAAAAATGCATAATAATTTTTTTAATTTTTATCATTTTTATAGCACATTTTCATATTTAAAGCATATGGATGTCCAAGTTGCATATCTGCATCTAAGTAAGGATCTAGCTACAAGGCATGTAAAAGATAGCGAAAGCATTCAGCCTACACATGCTAGTTACCAGAAGCAATGGTGATCATTTTTCAATTTTAAAACACAAAAGCAATGCATATGACAAATATCAGATATATCATGTGAACTGAAACAAAAACATGATCATCGACAAGTAATCAAAAACATATACTAGCTAGAGAAAGTAAAGCAGTTTAATCATATAACAGAAGCAAGCTCAAAATGTGATTAATGATTATGCAAGATATGAACACACACAAAAAGACTCAATAAAAAATAAAAAAAAGATAAAAAAATGACTCAAAGTATCCTAGAAAGGATACACAACTCCCAAATCCCCTCGTAAACGCTCAAAAGTAGACTGATATAGGGGTTTAATAAAAATATCAGCCAACTGCTGATGGGTATCAACATGTATAAGATCAATGACTCCTTTCTCATATTGATCCCTCAGAAAGTGAAAGCGCACATCAATATGTTTGGTTTTTGAATGAAGACATGGGTTTTTCCCTACACTAATTGCACTAGTGCTATCACAAAACAAAGGAACTCTTGAAGGAAATAATAACCCAAAATCCCGCAAAGTAGAAATCATCCAAACTAACTGAGAACAGCAGCTAGCAGCAGCTACATACTCAGCCTCAGTAGTAGAAAGCGAAACTCCAGATTGTTTTCTAGAGGACCAAGAAACAAGTGACGAACCAAGAAGCTGGCAAGTACCAGAAGTATACTTGCGATCCAGCCGACACCCACCAAAATCAGCGTCCGAAAAACCAACTAAATCAAGAGACGATGATGCAGAATAATAGAGACCTAAATCAGGAGCATAAGTAAGATACCTGAAAATACGCTTCACAGCCTGCCGGTGAGATGCGCGTGGCGAAGACTGAAAACGCGCACACACACCCACGGCAAACTGAATATCCGGTCTCGTCGCAGTCAAGTATAGTAGCGAACCTATCATCCCTCGATATTCTCTCTCATTTACCTTGACGCCGTCTTCGTCCTTGTCCAGACCTCCAGATGTACCCATTGGTGTCATCTGTGGCTTTAACTCTCCACCCAAATCAAATTTCTTTAGCATATCTCGTGTGTACTTACCCTGGTGGATGAAAATGCCATCCTTGGTCTGCTTGATCTAGAGCCCTAAAAAGTACTTGAGTTCTCCCATGAGACTCATCTCAAACTCACTATGCATCTGCTCAGAAAACTTGGAAACAAGCTCATTAGTAGAACCACCAAAAATAATATCATCAACATAAATTTGAGCAACCAACAAGTCTGCGCCATCTCTAAGCAAGAAAAGAGTCTTGTCCACAGAACCCATCACAAAACCTTTCTGCAACAAGAACTGCTTCAGGCGATCATACCAAGCCCTGGGGGCCTGCTTCAGACCATATAAAGCCTTCTGCAACTTGTAAACATGACGTGGAAATTTAGGATTCTCGAAACCGAGGGGTTGCTTAACATAGACCTCCTCCTCTATATACCCATTTAGAAAAGCACTCTTGACATCCATTTGATGAAGCTTAAAACCTTTAGAAGCAGCAAATGCCAAAAGAATATGAATGGACTCAAGGCGAGCAACAGGGGCGAAGGTCTCTTCAAAGTCAATACCTTCTTTTTGACAGAAACCCTGTGCCACTAATCGAGCTTTGTTGCGCACCACAACACCATCTTCTCCTTGTTTGTTCTTAAACACCCACTTAGTGCCTATGGTGTTGCATCCAGGTGGTAGCTCAACTAGTGTCCAAACCCGATTGCGAACAAAGTTTTCAAGCTCTTCTTGCATGGCGTTTATCCAATTTGAATCAGAAAGAGCATGAGAAACATCTCGGGGCTCAAAACTAGCAACAAAAGCAGACTCAGCAAACATAGCAAGTGAACCAGCTGAGGACCGTAAAGATCTCTCCGTAAGATCACCTATGATGAGCTCTGAAGGATGATCACGCTGAACTGCTCGGGATCCTAGATGATCTGAAGTCACCTCACCCGAGTCAACACCTGGCACCACCGGACTCGACTGAGGAGGCTCGATCGAAGTAGAGGGAGTAATTATAGGTCCGTCCTCATCCTCAGTAGAAGTCTCAGAATGTGTGGGGTCTGCAGGCGGTACAGAAGGACCATCCTCATCAACAGCAGGAGGATCATCATCTTCCTCGAAGATGGACTCTCCAAGCTCATCATCTCCAGAAAGCTCGAAAGAAGGGGTCGGTGAGGGTAGAGACTCATCAAAGGAAATCTCACACGTCTCAACAAGCAACTGAGAGTCTAGGTTCCAAACTCGAAAGCCTCGTGAATGCAAAGCATAACCTAGAAAGACTCCATCCCAGCAACGAGACTCAAACTTATCCAAATGACCTCCCTTCTTGAGCACAAAGCACTTGCATCCAAAAGCTCGCAAGTGACTCACCTTGGGCTGTCTACCAAAACGCAACTCATATGATGTCTTATCTAAGTAAGCTCTAAGGAAAATGCGGTTGGCAAGATAGCAAGCTGTGTTCATTGCTTCAGCCCAAAAACGCCTAGGAGTCCTATGCTCATCAAGGATCGTCCTGGCCATCTCGACAAGCGTGCGGTTCTTTCGCTCCACAACTCCGTTCTGTGGGGGAGTGTAAGGAGCAGAAAACTGATGATCAAGACCCTGATCACTACAAAAACTGATGAACTGAGAGTTCTTAAACTCAGATCCGTTGTCTGAGCGAATTGCTCGCATCAGACCATTATTCTCGTTCTTCAGCTTCAAAATCAGGTCATGAACATACTGAAAAGTCTCATCCTTAGACTCTAGAAAGTAAACCCACGAAAATCAAGAAAAATCGTCAACTATCACAAGAGCGTACCACTTCCCACCGACTGAGCGTACTCGGGCTGGACCTACTGTGTCCATGTGCAACAGCTCTCCCGGGTACGAAGTCATCACCTGAGTCACAGGTGCGTGAGAAGCGGCTACCATTTTCCCATGACGACAAGGATGACACACTAGATCCTTCTCCATCTTAAGCTTAGGCAATCCTCGAATAAGATCCATAAAACTCAATCTAACAAGTAAATCAAAGCTCAAATGGCCTAACCTTCTATGCCACTTCCATAACTCAGAGGAGGATCCGGCCATCAGGCAGCGAGAAGGGCCAGAAGAACTAGAGAAATCAATACGAAAAACCTTACCAAAAGGTAGGACTCGGCAAACTAAAGATCCTCTAGAATCGATAACAGAAGACATGCCCTTCTTAAAACGCACTTCTAAACCATCATCAAGCAATTGCGAAACAGAAATTAGATTAAAGTTCAGATTTCCAACTAAAGCAACATTCTTTAAAGCAAATTGATCAAAAATATGAATCGACCCAATACCTTGTACCTTCCCTTGACCACTGTTCCCGAAAGTGATGTATTCCTTGGAGCTCGGGGGAGTGAGGCTGGAGAACCATCTGCGGTGTCCCGTCATGTGGCGAGAACAACCTGAATCCATAATCCATACGTCCTCCAGTCCTCGATCCTGCAAGATCAATGGTCATGAGTGGGAGCAAACGGTCGACCACTAGGTCTAGCAAAAGTACTAAACCAGTGTCGAGCCATCTACTCGTAAGTAGGAAAGCAGAGGGAATCGTATGACTCAGGACCACTACGCGGCTCAAAACGCGGTCCTCGGTTCTTCCTAAAATCACGGTCACGAGGTCCAACACCGTATCCATAACGATCTGAAACTCTGCTGGAACGGAAACCACCCTCCAGAGCACGGTAGTGAAAACCGTCTCCTCTACCACCATCTACACGACGTGGCCTGGCCTCTAGCCTCTCTCCACGTCGAGGGACTCTCTGTCTACCACCCTGCTGGTAGAACTGCTCCTGCCCACCTCGAGCTCTCTCTACTCGCTCAACCCGCTTCCTCCTGAAGCAAAACTCCTCAAGATGCCCGTCTCTCTGACAAAACTCACAGTGATAGGTAGGCTTCTTGGAATGTTGTTGTGGCTTAGGGTTTTTAGGATTGGTGTTGTTAGGTGAAGCATCTTTGGTGTGAGAGGGTCCAGGTAGAGAATCAAGAGAGGTATGAAGAGTTTTAGGCTTAGGGATCCAGATCTGCTTTTTAGGTGGAGCTTTAGGTTGTTCTTGGATCACTCCATCCTTGGGCTGACTATCCTTAAAGGACTCAGTGGAGTGAGTCTTGGGATATCTCTGTTCTGGAGTCATCTTACTCCACTCCACTGCACGGCTAATTGCGCTCTCAAAATCAACCTTGGTATATGTGTACCCTACCCCAAAGCCATCCTGTCTCTTGAACTGCTGGATCATCATGCCGAGCTGTGGCTCTCTGGCACTAATCCAACTCAGGATAGAACGGAGGTAAAAGTTCTCGTTCTGAACATCAGCTAACTCCTCTCTCAAAGAAGCTAACACCTCCACCTGAGACAAGCAGATCTCACACTCTCTATCAACTTCGACAGACTTATCAGCTTTTAGCTTGATCAATTCCATTCTAATGGATAAGCAGTTCTCACACACAGTGAATGGAACTGACAAGGTCTCAAGCTCTAGCTTAGTCTGCTCTAACTCACCTCTCACTCCAGCTAACTCGCTCAACTGCTCATCACTCTGGGCTCTCAGCTCAGCTATACTAGCTAAATGAGATGGGCAGTCTACACAAGTTGCAACAACAGTGGCATGAGCATCTTTTAGCTCCTGCTGAGCGCTCTCAAGCTCAGTGGCCAATGCGTCTCTCTCATCTACTCTCTCGGTGTACCTGGACTTAAGAGTCGTCAGGTCACACAACAACATCTCACAGTTAGGGCACTCACTACTATCACCCAAGCAAGGGGAAGAAGACAGACTCTCAATCTTGCCATTAGCCGTGGCAAGCTCACTCTCAAGCTCATCTATCCTCTTCTTATCCCTTCTAAGTAGTTTTTCCCTATACTTCAACTCCTGACTGTTCTGTTCTAATAAATTAACAACTTCTTGTTCATAGGATGATACCTTCTCATCGTCGTCGTCGTCGGAGTCGTCGGAGGAGTCCTTTTCTTTCTTCTCCCCAAGAGCCATTGAGCAGAAGCTCTCGGGGGGTCTTCGGCTGTCACGTGAGCGTCTCTTCGGCTTGTCCCCGAAGGCCATGAAACAGAGGCCCGCCGGATCATCTCTGTCCTTCTCCTTCCTGATCACGATCTCTTCATCACTTGAGCTAGACGAAGAGGAGGAAGACAAGGATCTCTTGGAGTAGCTTTTCTCCATCTCGGCGAAGAAAGCCTTGTCTCGTTTCTTGTTCTCACGCTTGTAGTCCTTCAAAGCTTTACGAAAGAATCTTGTCTTGGGCTTGCTCTTTGTTGAATTGTCGTACTTGTCTGAGTCGTAGTAGTTTCCACCGGTTCCCTTCTTGTAGTTCTTCCGCTTGGGGCAGTCAGCAATGAAATGACCTGTATCACCACACTCAAAGCATCCGGATTTTGTGTCGTGTCTCTTAATCATTCGCTTATCATAGACACGCCGAACCCGGTTGTTAAACAAGCACAAATCATCATCTCCTAGAGTATCAAGTTGTTCCTCGGAAATCGACATCAAGGAAAATGCAGTACAACTCATGGCATTAGGATCAGCAGATGGTGTCGCAAGCGCCAGAGTCTTTGATCCAGAACCACTGAGATTTGATCTCAACTGGATATCGACCTCTGTAGCCTTGAGCTTACTAAAAAGCTCTGCGATGGTCAAGGTATCATATGATGTGCTCTCAACAATAGACGAGACCTTGATCTCCCAGATCTTAGGATCCAAGGTATGGAGTACCTTAAGAGTCTGTTCATGATCCGAGACCAACTGATCACCCTCAGCCTTGTTAACACGAAGCTTGTTAATGATCGATTGAAAACGACCAAACAAAGCCTCAACAGTCTCACCCGGCTTCTGTGAGAAATTTTCATACTCACGCCGGTAGGTCTGGTAGAGTCTAGCCTTGACCTGAGCTGTCCCCTCATGATGTGCCTGGAGAGTAGCCCAGATCTCTCTAGCAGTGGTGAGGTGGCTAACACGCTCGAACTCACTAGGACCTAGACCAGAAAATAAAATGTTCACCGCCTTACTATTATTTTGATGCTGGGTAATTATATTTTCAGCAGTATCCACAACAATAGTCGTAATGGTGAAACTAGGATGAACACAAATCTCCCATATGTCCGAGCTCTGGCTCATAAGGTATGCTCGCATGCGAGTCTTCCAATAAGTATAGCCAAAAGCCTCTAGGGATGGGATTTTACCAGAAGACGCCATGATCACTACCTAGGTTTTGAATCGGTTAAGATATTAGAAAAAAAACCTAACCTTGCTCTGATACCACTTGTAGGACCGAAAGTAGCGACCAGAGGGGGGTGAATGGGCGCTTAAAAATTTCTTGGTAAACTAAATAAAGATAATACAGTAAATAAAAACACCTAAATAAATTACTAAATATTTATATTGTAGACTATAAATGAAATACTAATCAACTAAATAGAAACATGAATCATCCATAAATTTATTTAGATATAACCCTAAAATATTTCACGTAATTCTAGAATAAGAATATTGTTGTAACTAAAAATATTTTTTTCTTTTTATATGATAAGATTAACAAATATTCAAATAAAAATATAGGAGTACAAAAATTAATTCGCCAGATTAAATTACCATGAAATTTCTAAACAAATTTTTGCTAACTAATTAACAGATGATTATCTCTAAAAATTGATCTACTAAAAATTAACAGATTAAAAAATGTTACCTACGAAATTATTATTTGCAGACTAATTAAAAGATAAAGAACTAACAGATTTAATCTAACTAGCTAACAAATAGGAGATTAAAAAAACTGTTTACTTGTGCGCTTTGCTTCCTCTGTATCCGTCGGCGGGTTCAGCAAAAAGACCACAGATCTGTATTTAATGACGTTCCTGTCGCCGCCGGCTGGCCGCCGCCGCTCCGTCGCTGTCGATCTCCGGCTGCGCCGTGTGCACGTAGCTAGCCAGGCCTTCCGCACAAGCCGATGAATCGGTACAGTCACGCGCTGCTGGCTATCGGCGCCTGCAAAAGCTGATGCTTCTGCCTTGCGTGCTGCTTGCCGCTAGGGGTGGCAATATCCCCGGTGGAGCCGGGGACCCGCCCCTACGGGGCCGGGGATGGGTTCAATTTTTCACCCGCGGGTTCATTGGGTCGGGGCCCCGCATAATGTCGGGTTCGGGTTGATTATTTAACCCGCGGGTCCCCGCGGGTACCCGATCCAATAAATAAAAAAACTTATATATATGTATATATTTATATATGTATATATGTATATGTATATATGTATATTTATATATGTATATTTATACATGTATATGTATATATGTATATTTATATATGTATATGTATATGTATATGTATATATATGTATATATATATTGGTCTAATGTAAGATGATAAAAAACCTAACTTTAATATTGATGAATTTGTTTGTTGGAATGTTGGAAAATGTAAACAAGATGATTTACGGTGATATTTAGTTTGAATTTTGTTATATTTGTGATTTATAAATTATGTCATTTGTATATTTTTAAATTTCAAAACGGGTCCGCGGGGACCCGACGGGTTTGCGGGGACCCGACGGGTCCGGGTCCGGGTGAAAAATTTCACCCGCGGGGCTAACGGGGCCGGGTCCTACCGGGTCCGGGTTCGGATTTGGTATTCACCAACCCGGACCCGCCCCGCCCCGTTGCCACCCCTACTTGCCGCCGTGCCAAAAAAACCACCTCCTCTCGAGGCTTGTCTCACGCGCCTGAGTGCAGAGGAGTGCAGAGGACTTGCGCCGCCTGGAAAGATGGGCATGTGCTGCCAATGCAGCTTTTCCCGTGGGACCCACTCTAGAGCTTGGCCTGCCGGTGGTGAACTCAACCGGATACAGTGATGATCAGCCAAAAAACAAACGTAATGACGCCGGCGTTCGGAGGAAGACGAAAATATTTGTAGATTGAAACAATACCGAACGTGGACTATAGATTGTAGATTGATCTAAAAACAGTCGTTTATTCCTAAGGGGATAGGGGCCTATTTATAGGCAAAACCTAATACATGAAAAGACTACTTTACCCTCGGGTAAAATAACCTAACTCTAAAATAAATTCCGAAAATTACTAAAATATTCTTAGAAAAATTAACTAACTCAAATAAAAATATTCTAAACTTAAAAACTAAATATTAATATCCTAAAAACACATTAAAGATAGATTGTCAGTTTTACGCCGAAACTGACAAAGCGTCCACCGTCTTCGCACCGGGTACCCGGATTGGGCCGACCCGACCCCGCAGCTCCCTCATCCCGGCAATCGCTCACTGCCCGTGTACCTGAGTCAAACCCAGTCAACAGACCAGTGGATCATCTGCCGCTCCTAGACATGTACCCGGATTGGGCCAGCTCGACTCCGCAGCTCCTTCAGCCCGGCCGTCACTCACCGCCCGTGTACCTGAGTCACATGCGCCTCAGACTCGGCAGGTCTTTACATCTTCCTTCTTTGACTTCCGTTGACAATCACTAATCACATCTGGAATATCAAAACCACATTCTTCAATATGGTTTCTCAAACTCCCGGTGTTTTTTAATCTTGTTCTGCGATACCAGCAGCAACGCACAATTCCTTCTCATCTGCAACACGCAGACGCGTGCAGTTTTTGGAGCCAGGGCGTAGCCGCACACGCAACAGCTTGCTGTCAGGGCGGCAGGGCTTCGGTTAATTTTTCCTACACGGAAGGCAATCAAGATGAACGTGGGCCCCACGACAGCAATTGAGAAACGCATGCAAGCTTTTGCGTGGTGTAGCACAAGGCTATTTGTTTTTTTACGCAGATTCACAGCGGCGGCTTTCGCTTTTGTTTGGCGCTGATTCACAGCGGCAAGCAGCACGGCAACGGCGGCGGCGTTTCCTTTTGGACTCCGGCGAAATTTTATTATGCAATTTAGTTTCCTATTTTCTTGGCAGATCAGTTTTTAGAGATAATCATCTATTAATTAATTAGCTGAAAATCTATTTCGAAATTTTGTTTTTTTAATCTGTTAAAATTTATTAGTTATCTCGTATTATCTTTTATATGTATAATCTGCTCATATAAAAAGAAAAGAAAAATTTATTAGTCGCAGTTATATTTTTATACTAGCTTTTACCTGCAATATTTTCGGCTTAATTCTGAATTAATTTTTTATTGATCCATTTGTATTTAAATTTAATTAGTACCTTATTTCTAGACTGAAATATTAATATCTTGAATTTCATCTAGGTATTTTTATTTACCGCAGTACTTCTGTTTAGTTTATCTTTGATATCTTTTTATTTAGGACACCGGTGATTTTGAAGCTAGACTACTTTAATTCCTGAGTTTTGCTTTGCAAATATTATTTTTCTGGTTAAGTGAATTTGGGTGTTGGGTTTAAATTATAGTTTAGCAAGAAATTTTTAGGCGCCCATTCACCCCCCCTCTGGTCACTACTTTCGGTCCTACACCGGTGTGCGCATGGGCATGAAGCGGTAGACGGTGTCGCGGAGCTGGCCGTCGTAGACCAACCTGAGCTCGGCGAGGGCCTAAAGAGCGGTGCGCTGGCTGGCCACCACAAAGGAAGGTCCTCCGACTCCATGGGTGAAGAATGCGGGCTGCGTGGGGGAGGGGCGAATGATGACCGTGACCTCGCAATAGCTCTCGTTCACATCGGGAAAGATCCCGTGGAACGCGGGCGCATGCACGAACCCGAGAAAGTCGACGAGCATGCGAAGTTCGCGGATGAATCCAGCCTCATCGCGGAGAGTCCCACTCATGGTATGGACCGGCATCTACAAAAGAGAGAAAATTTTTGTGAAACTCCAGAAGATGAGAGGGTAAGTATTTTTGTTCGAAAATATGGTTATTATAAGTCCTAGGGTTAGGTCTGTTTGGCTTCCTACACTCAAGTCAGCTCTGATACCATCTTGTAATGCCCAGATTTAATAAATCCGGACTTTTATTGAATTCCATAGAAAATCAATAAAACAAGACGTTCATCACACGACCGCATACAATACGGCAATCATTCATGGTTCGTAGACCATATTAGTACAAAAGAGTTAAAACAGAGAGAAACTAGTAAAACAAATCTCCTAGATGAACGCCTTCTTCCAGTCTCGCGCCTTGACTAGGTCGCTACTCCAGACCTTCATCCTCCTCGTAGTAAACGGGCTCTTGTGGTGTAAGTCAACGGGGGTGAGTACAATCATACTCTGCAAACCACCGAATGCAAATATAATGCAGGGTAATAACAAGGAAGGTAGTGGCTAATTTTGCGGAAAAGAGTATATTTGTAAAGCAGTTAATGTGATCAAGTTATTAATACAGAAACGTAAACATGTGTATGCATCATCTTCTAACTCGAGGGGTACAGTCAGCCCACCCTCGCTCATCAGTCCTTACATGCCATGAATAACACTTTCACTCAAACAATAGTAAACTAACTGCGAGAAGTCACACAACCCGCCCTTGACCGTGGGCTCGGCTTTTTGAAAAGATTTAAACTCTGATCAGAGGTGTACCACTGTACCCACAAGGCACGCACTCATCCCATACACCAAAGTGGAATGAGATGACCCATACCACGGGAACTCGTGCCAAAACCTTCCATATGGTCCGCCTCGACCCGACAACAGCCTCTTATGGGTTTCATATGGTGCCCCGACGCGTCGAGCCAACACCATACCCCCCTTGAGCCACGTCGGTACAAGTCACCCGCAGGTTGCCCCTTGCCCCCTCCACTATGGTGTATCGAGTCAGATTGTTCCATACTTCTAGTTAGGACATACCCATTAGACTTGATGTTAGTACGGAAGTGCTTTGCAACAGATCCCGCATACCGGTCCTTATAGTGCCCCGGGTGCGACCAGCCAATGTCCTAGCTTGCACCCGAAACCCACCATACTTATAACATAGTCAACTCCAACAGAGTCCAGAGACGAGAATAACGGGGAAATACATATAGTAGAATCCATCTATCTACGACTCATTCTTTTATCCTATAGCAGTTGTGTCGGTACATTGGACACTAGCTAATATACTATAGTAGAGTGACAATGAGTTAAGGCTCAATAAGCATGGCTTGGGTTTACACACAAGGACGGGGATCTAATAAATATAGTGTAAGACTTGAGATTAGACTAATGCAATATTATCCTTTTTGCTATAGCGATAATTTATTAAAACATGGGCTCAATGATGATCAAAATGGGGGCTGTGACTTGCCTTGATCCACGAATGGTGAAGGTGGAACCTCGGGGTAAGACTCCGGATCATCGACGGCGACGTAGTCTTCTCGATACGGAAAAGTAGACACAACATTCAATAAACAATCCAAAAATCAATCATACAAGCATACATGTTTTTGTTGGATTAAGTAAAAGAGATAGAGTCTTAAATTCTATGAAATTATTTCCTAAATATTTAAGGTTGGTTTTTAAAGAGATTTCTGAATTTTATAAATTGAACTAAGTATTTACCCTAAGGGGTTTTTATTTTCCTATTTAATTGTGAATTTAACTGTACCGAAGCAACCCTACTGTTTTTATTGCTTAAAAATAGTGAGATGAAGTTATTGTGCCCTCTGAAATTATTATATAAATTCTTAAGGGTTTTTTTCTGAATTATTTAAACGAAATATGATTTTAATCCTAAAGGGGATTTTTCTTTGTTATTTAATAAGAATATTTTGTGCAAAATAAGCATACTGTTTTTATTGCATAAAAGTGTAGAGAATAAAAAGACAAATTTTCTAGTATTGAAATGTTCAAATTTGCAGTTAAATTGAGCAAGTTATGAATTTTCAAAGTTTAAAGCATTTTTTGAATTTTATTTAAAGAGAAAAATAGGCATGGGTCCACGGTGAGCCAGGCCCACCATGGACCCGCGCACTGTGCGAGTGAACCGGTCCAGTCTGGACCATTGGATCTAGATCCAATGGTCGGTGGCGGGGCAGGGGCGTTTAAGTGATATCCAACGGCTAGGATCTGCTGATACCGCTTGGGCGAGATCTAAGGGCTCAGGTTAAATCCCGCGGGGTTTTAATCTATGCCCTTCGTTCGCGATCGTGTGGCCTGGATGCCGTTCGGCACGGCACGCGCAGAAGGGGGTAGTTACCCCCTTCTTCTCCTGCTCTGGCGACATGACGGCGTGGGACACCGGCGACGGCGATGGTCAAATGGCCTGGCTAAGGCCTAAAATGGAAAGAGGATACTGTGGGGAGTCTAGGCATACCAGTGGAGACGATGACGGGGTAGTGGCGGTGGTCGGCGGCGAGAAGAGGTAGAGGAGGCCTTCGGATCCGACGACGGTGCGGTGATCTGGTGGCGGGGAACCAAAATGAAGGCGAGGCCGAGGATGCCCGGGCGAAGACGGTTCTAGCGGTGTCGACGGTGAAGGTGGTGGTGGCTCGAGTCACCGGCGAAGGCTTGCCGGAGTGTGAGCAGAGGGGGAAAAGGTTTCGGCGTCGCACTGCGTCGGGTGAAGATGGCTTGGGCTGAAAACGGGGTGGGCGGTGGCGGTGGGGCATGGGGTTTAAATAGATGCTTCGCCGGCATTCAATAGGAAGGGAACCGAGGGTTCCTTTCTTTCCCTTCTGGTGAACTTTCCAAATCTCGGAACCATGCCAAACACAGAGAAAACACGTCGGAAATGGGGGAAAGGCGGTCGCCGGTGGATAGGGAAGTGGATTTGGGTGCCAATTTGGCATGGGGGCCGGCGGGCGGCGAATATGGCAAGGGGGGTGCCGGTATGGAAGGGGATCCCCCTTCCTTCGGGGAAGAAAGATATGACAGGTGGGTCCCACCTGTCATAGACCGAGTGGAAGGGGGAAGGCTGGCTAGCGGGCCCGGGCTGTCAGAGGGGGAAGGGGGCACACGAGAGACTGCTAGGTGGGGCCGGTGGGCGGGCACACATGGGAGAGATGAGGGCGGGTGGCGCCGACAGGGTGGCCCCGCCTGCTAGTGAGCGCGAGACAGGTGAGAGGGTGCTGACATGTGGGTCCCACATGTCGATGGCTCAGGCAGTCGGCTAGGCTGGGCTAAGGCAATTTCGAGATTGCAGCCCACTAAGAGATTAAATGCATTTTCTATTTAATTTAATTCTAGAAATTCATATATTCTTGTAGAGCTTGAAATATTGTTTCTAAAATTTTGTAAAAATTCTAAAAAAATATTTCTTGGCCTCTAGATTCCACCATAATTTTTTTAGCTTCAAATTTTAAATATTTCTCCCTGTTTTGATTTAATTGGTCTCTTTTGGCCTTTTCTTTAATTAAATAAATCCTTTTATTCCAAAAAATTTATTTTCCTCATTTTTATTTTATTTTTAATTTTGGGATGTTACAGTACCCCAACCTGGGCACGCTTCACGGAGTTGGCGATCCAGCGCTTTGGACCCCCATCGCGCAGCAACCCCCTCGGCGAGCTGTGCCATCTCCGTCGGCAAGGGTCTGTCGCCGACAACACGGAGGCCTTCCTCATGTACTTATCCCGCTGTGAAACCATCACCGAGCTGCATCAGGTCGACATCTTCACCGTAGGCCTAGGCGAGCCGTTGAAGATCGACGTCGAGCTGCAGCGATCGGCCTCCCTAGAGGATGCCATGGGATTGGTGTGTGCCTACAAACGGCGCGCCACAACAGTCGCGCTACCCAGCATGCCATCAGCAAGCCCAGCGGCTCCACGATGACCCCAACTCCCCAACCGACCTCGTTGACTACTCCAGGGGCGCCTGTCAAGCCACGCACCCCACCAGGAACCCGCCTCTCGCGACTCACGCTGGAAGAGATAACTCGTCGTCGCGAAGAAGGGTTGTGCTTCAACTGCCCTGAGAAATTTTCTCGGGATCATCTCAAGCAGTGCTCCAAGAAGGGGATCTACCTCCTAGAGATGGACGAGGACGACTTTGCGAGGGACATTTTCGGAGATTACACCGGCATCGAGATCTACCTCAATGCACTCTCCAGCGTGTCCACTGGCCAGACCATGCGTCTGGTGATGGCCATGCGCGACCAGTCCCTCATCGCCCTGGTGGACTCCGGGTCCACCCACTGCTTCATGGCAGAAAACATGGGACGCCATCTCGACCTGCATCCTGTCCCCACAGCCGGCATGACAGTGGGGGTCGCCGACGGCAAATGTCTACCCTGTGTTGGGGTCTGCCCGGCACTCTCCTTCTCCATCCACAACGAGGTCTTCTGCATGGACTTCTTCGTCATAGCGCTCGAAGGATATGAGGTCGTTCTCGGGTGCAATTGGCTGCGTACCCTCGGCCCCATCATATGGAACTTCGACCTCCTCAGCATGGCGTCTTGGTGCCACGATCAACGCGTCAAATGGATAGGCGAGTGTGCTGTCCCTTGCCCACAGGCGCTAGCACTGTCCTTCGACAACCTGCTGCAACTGCTCCTATTGGAATTTGCAGACATCTTTGCCGAGCCGACAAGCCTCCCTCCACCACGCCCGTTTGACCACCGCATCCACCTCCTGCCATCCACACCACCTATTGCTGCCAAGCCATACCGCTACCCGCAGCTACTCAAAGACGAGATCGAGAAAGAGTGCAATGACATGTTGCACCAAGGCATCATCAGGCCCAGCACATCCCCCTTCTCCACGCCGATGCTACTGGTACGCAAGAAGGACAAGACATGGAGGTTCTACGTTGACTACCGCGAGCTTAACTCCAAGACGGTGAAGGACAAGTTCCCCATACCGATCGTCGACGAGTTATTGGACGAGCTCAAGGGGGCTCGCTTCTTCACCAAGATGGATCTCCGCAGCGGCTACCATTAGGTGCTAATGCACCAGGGGGACATCGCCAAGACGGCATTCTACACGCACCATGGCCACTTCGAGTTCTTGGTCATGGCGTTCGGGCTCACCAACGCTCCCTCCACATTCCAGGGGCTAATGAACGACGTGTTGCGTGCCTTCCTCTGTTGGTTTGTGCTTGTTTTTTTATGACATTCTCATCTACAACAGCACATGGGCCGAGCACTTGCAGCATGTTCGACTCGTCCTCAAAACCCTGCGCCACAACAAGCTACCCGTGAAGCAAATCAAGTGCTCCTTTGGCGCCACCTCCATTGACTACCTTGGCCACATCATCTCCAACGACGTGGTGGCCATGGACCCGGCCAAGGTGGAGGCAGTCCAGGCGTGGCCGCGACCCACCTCAGTAAAGGTGCTACGAGGCTTTCTTGGTCTCACGGGCTACTACCGTAAGTTCATCCAGAACTACGGCTTGGTGGCTCGCCCACTCACGCAGCTGCTCAAGAAGGAGGCTTTCGTGTGGAACACGGAGGCAGAACAAGCCTTCATCACCCTCAAGCAGGCCCTGGTGGAGGGACCGGCGCTACAGCTACCCAACTTTGACGACGCCTTCATCGTCAACTGTGACGCTTCTAGCACGGGGTTCGGCGCTGTTCTGCATCAAGACAGCGGGCCCATTGCCTTCTACAGCTGGCCCATCGCACTACAGCACGCCAAGTTGGCTGCATATGAGAGGGAACTCATCGGTCTTGTCAAGGTTGTGCTCCACTAGCGGCCATACCTCTAGGCACGATCGTTCGTGGTGCGTGCCGACCACTTCGCCCTCAAGTACTTACTGGATCAACGCCTCTCCACCATTCCTCAGCACAATTGGGTGAGCAAATTATTTGGATATGACTTTCGTGTGGAGTACCTTCCAGGGAAAGCCAACACCGTCGCTGACGCCCTGTCCCGTCGCGACGAGCACTCTGCCATGGCGCTTCCTCTGTCCTCCCTGACATTCGAGTTGTACAGCTGTCCCATCGCACCACAGCACGCCAAGTTGCCCGCATATGAGAGGGAACTCATCGGTCTTGTCAAGGTTGTGCACCACTAGCGGCCATACGTCTAGGCGCGGTCGTTCGTGGTGCGGACCGACCACTTCGCCCTCAAGTACTTACTGGATCAACACCTCTCCACCATTCCTCATCACAATTGGGTGAGAAAATTATTTGGATATGACTTTCGTGTGGAGTACCTGCCAGGGAAAGCCAACACCGTCGTTGACACCCTGTCCCGTCGCGATGAGCACTCTGCCATGGCGCTTCCTCTGTCCTCCCTGACATTCGAGTTGTACAATGAACTTCAGGAGGAGTTGTCACACTTGGAGGAGGCAACGAAACTCAAGGAGAAGATCAAGAAGGGAGAGGCAGTGGCAGGATGGACCATGCTGGACAGCCTGCTCGTTCACTCGGGCCGAATCTTTGTCCCCATGGCTTCATCCCTGTGGCCGACCATTCTGGTCACTGCCCATGGCACCGGGCATGAAGGCGTCTAGAAGACCCTCCATCGGCTCCGCGCATCCTTCTACAACACCTCCGCCACACAGCTTGTCAAGGACTTCGTCAAGAGCTGCGCGGTATGCAAAAGGAACAAGTCAGAACATTTTCATCCGGCCGGCTTACTACAGCCCCTCGAGCTGCCAGGGTCGGTATGGGCAGACATCGCCATCGACTTCGTGGAGGGCTTTCCATGCGTTGGGGGCAAGTCGGTGGTTATGACAGTGGTGGACAGGTTCTCCAAGTACGCCCACTTCATCCCATTGGGCCATCCGTACACCGCAGTATAAGTGGCCCAGGCGTTCTTCGACAACATTGTCAAGCTCCACGGCATTCCGTGCTCCATCGTTAGTGACCGTGACCCCGTCTTCACCAGCACGTTCTGGAGGGAGCTATTCACCCTCTCCGGCATCAAGCTGCGAATGACCACTGCGTTCCACCCACAGACCGATGGCCAGTCCTAGGTAACCAATCGCATTTTGGGGGTCTACCTGCCCTGTCTAGCAGGAGATCAGCCGAGGAGCTGGTTGCATTGGTTACCTTGGGCAGAATTCTGCTACAACACGTCGCTGCAAACGGCCCTGCATACCATACCGTTCAAGGTGGTCTATGGTCGCGACCCACCTGCCTTGCTGTCCTATGAGCAGGGGCAATCCAGAGTGCCGGCAGTCGACAAACAATTGATGGCCAGGGATGAATTCCTTGCAGAAATCAAAGAGAGGCTATTTGATGGGGGAGTGGTCCCGATCTTCCGCTAGGTAAGGGATAAACTTGGGTTGGTGGAGAATCTCGACGTTGGCGATCCAAGGCTCCGGTCCGGCGGATCAAAACCTTGCAATCGTTACACCACTGTCTCCGTTGGTTATCAACCACGCAGAACGCGATTGACCTCGCCACGAAGGCTAATTCCTGCAAGCGAACCCAAGAACACAAGCAAGAACAGGAAGGATACAAATCGAATGCCAAATCACAGACAAACGAAGATAAGGTGAGGTTTCACAAACGCCAATGCGGCAGCCAATCGGTCCGGCGCAAGAGGCGGGATCTAAACACAACAGTGTAGATGCAACAAAGCAAAACCTAACCCTAGAGGTGGCTGGCGTGAGAATTTATAGGGCGGCGGCCAGGGGAAGGGGAACAGACTTGGGCTGTGGGCTAGAAGACGTACAGACTCAGATTATGGCCAACATGGCCCAGTTCTGTCACGCAGTACTGTTTTAAATACACAGGACGACTCGAGACTCCAAATGAGGTGAAACCAACGGCAAACGATCCGTCTTCTCCTCAGCTTTCCAAAAAGTCCAAGAACGCGCCAATCGGACTTCGTATGAGGAAGTTATGCCCATTTTGGTGAATGGTGGTCGATGTAGTCCGAACCAGCGAATTCTTGACTTCAAATCATCCGTGCGGCTCCGTCTTCAACTCCAACTCTACTATTCCATCTCCCATGTTCCTAAGCAACAAAATATCACCCGTATTCAGTAGCATTCCGTCCAAACAAATATTAACATAGTTGCTAAGGAACGAATTAACCTCATGGTTCAAGCGACGGGCACGGGCGCGTGTGATTGGTCCTTGTAATTGGATTGTAGGTGGAGGCTCCATGTGTGTATCCTGTGAAGTGATGTCCTCATCATCCTCCCCTTCTTGAATTGGAGTCGTCCTCGACTCAAGGTCATCGTCATCTCCCAAATAGGGCTTTAAATCTAAAATGTTAAATGTGGGACTAACCCCAAAAGCTGCAGGCAACTCAAGTTTATATGCATTATCATTTATCTTCTCAAGCACACGGAAAGGACCATCAGCACGGGGCATCAACTTAGACTTCCTCAAATCAGGAAATCAATCCTTGCGCAAGTGCAACCAAACAAGATCACCCGGTTCAAATGTTATCTCTTTTTTACCCTTACTACCATAAGCACGATATTTCTCATTCATTTTCTCTATGTTTGTGAGAAACCAAGGGTGGTTTCGGTGTATGTGATGAGTGATTGACTGGATTTTACCCTCTTCGAAGGGTACCTCGAAGGGGCCGGAGGTGGTACCTCCGAAG
>JAAALK010000284.1:10400175-10434114 GCA_019279435.1 Zizania palustris
GTTGGTCGCACCCGGGGCACTATAAGGACCGTTCTGCGGGATCTGTTGCAAAGCACTTCCGTACCAACCACAAGTCTAATGGGTAAGTCCTAACTGGAAGTGTGGAACACTCCGTCTCTCGGCACCATAGTGGAGGGGGCAAGGGGCTAGCCTGCGGGCGACTTGTACCAAAGGAGGCTCAAGGGGGGTATGGTGGGGCACCAACGCGTCGGGACACCATATGAAACCTATAAGAGGGTGCTGTTGAGTCGGAGAAGACCATATGGAAGGTTTTGGCACGAGTTCCCGTGAAATGGGTCATCTCGTTACACTTCGGTGTAAGTGATGAGTGTGTGCCTTGTGGGTACAGTGGTACATCTCTGATCAGAGTAAACTTAATCTTTTCGAAAAGCCGAGCCCACGGTCAAGGGCGGGTTGTGTGACTACTCGCAGTTAGTTTACAATTGGTTGACTGTTTGAGTTATTCATGGCATGTAAGGACTGTTGTGCGAGGAGGTGAAACGTACTCCTCGAGTTAGAAGATGATGATGCATACACATGTTTACTTTTCAGTACTAATAAATTAATCACACTTAATGCTTTACAATTATGCTGCTTCCGCAAACTAGCCACTTTCTCCCTTTTCATTTACCTTGCATTATAAATGCATTCGGTGGCTTGCTGAGTACATCTGTACTCACCCCGTTGACTAACACCATCAGAGGCCGTCTACTACGAGGAGGATGCAGGTCTGGAGTAGCGACCCAGTCAAGGCGAGACTGGAAGGAGGCGTTCATCTAGGACCCTTATTTTATTAGTTTCTCTTCATCTTTATTCACTTTTGTATTAATGCGGTCTACGAACCGTGAATGATTGCCCGTATTGTACGTGGTCGCATGATGAACGTCTTGTTTTATTGATTTTCTATGGAATTTCAATAAAGTCCTGATTTATTAAATCGGGGCACGACAGAAACACTGTAAATGGAAGATTATTTGAAAATTTCTATTCACAAACCCTAAATTAGTAAAACACTAATAACTCACTGTATACATGATTAAATACAAAATAAATGTGAGATTCGGCGTGGATTTACCTCCTAGAATGAAATCCTTCAAAAGAAACGAAAACAAAGCCTCCCCTTCTTTATCTAGATTTTTGTCGCCATTGTACGGACAAAATTAAATGCGAACTCTGGTAGAGCTCGGGGAGGAAGAAGCTGCGCATTTATAGCTAGAATAGTAGTGGCGGTCGCAAGTGATTTCATCAATACTTTAGTGGCGGCCAGCTTAGCAGCGGCGAGCAGCACCAGCGCCCGCCACTGCTATTGGTAAATAGTGGCGGTCTAGGATGACGTCAACACCGACCGCCACTACTTTACCAATAGTAGTGGTGGGCGCTGGTGCTGCTGTCAGCACTAGCAACTGTAGTGGCGGGCATCTAATGGCCTGCCACTACAGTGGTTTTGCCCAACACCTCTACAGTGACAGTTTGTAGTAGTGGGAGAGCGGTTTTCAAGGGCTTTGAATGGCAGGTATTGAAGAAGTACTTCCCAAGTGTGTGGCAAAGCGCTTGAAAGTGTCAAAAGGCCGATATGGAAGGTACCGTCCTAAACTCGTTATGCTTTTAGTTCACTTAGTTCACTAAAAGGCAGGGGGCATGTGTTGATAGCAAAAAATGGCATTACTGGTCAAGATTGTCAAAATATCAATTTTGGTAATTTAGGCCAAAAATACACAAGTCCTGGATCAGGATGAAGCCCTACAGGGCTGAAGGCCCATTGAGCCTTGGGATTCGAAAGCCTAATGGAGGCCTTCTACCTTTGGCCCGAAGGCCTTCGGAGGCCTGCCTCGCCGAAGCTTCGGCCCGAAGAGAAGCCCCTATAAATATAAGGGTGGGGCTGGTTCATTAAACCCCCCAACACAAATAAATCCCAAAGCCCTAGATTTGAATCGTACCTTTATCTTTATTTACTTTTCTGCAACCTTCGTGGGTTTGCCTAGAAGCCCTCCGCCGGCCACGCCGACACCTTGGTAAGCCTTGTTACTTCGCTCGTGAAGTACCCATTAATCTACGTTATAGATTGCTATCGCCTTGTTACTTCACCTGAGAAGTATCTGTTAATTTACGTAACAGATTGCTACCTTCGTTTCCCTATTGCAACACTTGGCAGATTCGGTCCCCAGGCCGAATTGGCACTTGATCTCTGTTCTGTTGTAGGTTTTTATGCTCGGAGCCACTTCGCTAGAGGTGTTTGGAGCAAGGAAGCTTGTTTCGGAGGCTGACAGAAAACCCTTCGACGGGACCCTACTTCAACCAAGTCCCGCATGCCAGCACGCTCCACAATAGGCTTCGTCACGTCAGGCTTTGCCACACTTATACTTCACGCTGGACTGAGTCTCGCTGGCGCATTACATTGGAATATTTGCGTCGTGCCAGAGACTTCGCACCGGACCCCGCTGTTCGAAGGTGATTTCGCATTGAGATCTATTCGGAGCCTGCCTTTGGCCAGATCGATCTGAACGCCGAAGAATACCTTCGGCGATACCCTTCGCATCAAACGCCGAAGCCCCCCCCCCCCTTCAGTGAACCCTTCACACAGTACACTTCAAATTAGTTAGGCTCCGTTCAGCTGACTGATTTATTTTATTTAATATATTTATTTTTGGCTATTTGTATTATTTGCTTGTGATATGATTACCTGGCGACTCCACCCCCCTTGCCACTGTTAAGGGTAGTCGGAATGCGACGTCAGTGTTGTGTTACGCTTAGGCTTGTCCCTAAGTATCCGCACACTTTTGGATCGTCGATCTGACCCATGTGCGGGGGCACGTTTTCATGTCAACAACTTCATCAGGCTTGTCCAACAAATATAACAGAAGAACCAAGGAGGAAGTATACTACGAAGGTAACCAAGATCACTCGTGGTTCAACCCCCACTGAAACTGTGAATTCTCTAGGTTCTACTGGAATGAAGGATTGCAACTGTCGTTAATGGATAGTTGTCCTGAATGTAGTAAAGGAGAAGCACTCGAAGGATTCGCAGCGACCGAAGGATGCATGATTAGAAAATTTCAAGTGCCCATCATGGACCGTCACCATTAAGGCCATCGGTACATGAAAGTATCGGCCCTATTAACGCCGAGAACGATGACTGATCGTCCGATAGTAGAGCAATTGTAAGAAATCTGCAGTGGTGCCCAAGTAGGATCTTCTCCAAGAATCAGAAGAGAAGGGTGCAACAACTACGATGAAAATGTCAAGTCATAAATACTAGCTTGATTGGCCTAAGACGATAAAGAGCGAATGGCGAGTCGAGGAAAATGGCGATCAAGATGACAAAAAAGATGCAGAAGTAAACTTGGTATTTTTTCTCCTTGCAGAACATCGGGCTGCCCTCGATAGTAATGATGAGAAGGCCGAGGCAATGGCACAGTTGGTGCTAATGCCCCAATCGACAATATTCAATAAACCAGAAGACCTTGGGCATCGACACTTGAATCCTCTTTATATTAAGGGGTTGGTCAATGGGAAGTCGATGTCCAAGATGATTATAGATAGGGGGCAGCCATCAACGTGATGCCATACGCTACGTTCCAAAAGCTGGGAAAAAGGGTCGGGTGACCTAATCAAGCCCAATATGGTGCTGAAGGACTTCGGCGGCAACTCATCAAAACAATGGTAATATTAAAAGCAGAATTAACAGTTGGTAGCAAAACAGTGCCGACCACATTCTTCGTCATCGAGGGTAAAGGTTCTTATAACATACTGCTATGAAGCGATTGGATTCTTGCCGATTGTTGCATCCCATCCATGATGCATCCGAGCCTTGTACAATGGGTCAGCAATCAGGTGGAGATCATCCCTGCCGATAAATCAGTTAATATAGTAGTGGTCAATTTGTCGGTGTGGGAGATGGAGGGAGTCGATTGTCTGTTAGGAAAGCCTAGGATGGTGATTTTCTTGAGGTATCAAATGATGGAGTCAAGCCAATTAGCAATGAAAAGCCTAGACTTACACTGTAAAGGCATCATTGACAAAATAGAAGGTAAACTCAGTCAAGGTTTGACTGCAACCGACCAACTATAGGAGGTAGACATCGGACCTGGCGATAGACCGAGGCCAAATTTTGTAAGTGCTCAACTTCCTGATGAGATGAAAAATGAATTAATTGCATTATTACAGGAATATCAGGATTGTTTTGTATGGGAATATCATGAGATGCCAGGTTTGAACCGATTGATCGTAGAACATCGGCTCCCGATAAAGTAGGGATATCAGCCCTTCAAGCAATCACCTCGGCGGTTCAAGGCAGAAATATACCCACGCATCAAGGCAAAGGTAACAAGATTCACTACACCATGACATCGTTTTAGCGACAGCAAATCTATTGGTGAAAGCACCATTCAAAGTCTAAAAAAATGTCGGTAAAGGCTTTTAGCCATAGAAAAAGTGTGTTGGGAAAACGCATGTGGTTAAAGCCCTATGCCGATAGACTATACCTTTGATGACAGACAACCTGTCTAAAGTTCGTCGACTTTTAACGACAGACAATATTTACCGACAGACAACATGCTACATACAAAAATGACAGATAATGACAAACTGTCTGACGACATAATAAATAACCTATTTAAAATCGAATATATATATATATATATATCATGAAACAATAGATTCAACATCAAATCAAATACTCCATTTAACACATGTAGTCCAAAAACACAATTTATTCATGCAAATCATATATTAAGGTCACAATGTAAATAAGACCACACTACAACACAACTTTAGTGCTCCATTAGAACTGTCTAAATGATCAACTTCAATTCTACATTACAACTATCCGAAAGATCAAGACTCTACTCATGTGTTGTAAACCTTGCTCATAGTATACAGATTGAGCAGCTAGCAGAATATGAGTGATATTCATGGCTGTACCACCTATCCTAGCAGAATGGAAGACCTTTCCAATTGAACGTGTTCTCCTGTCCTAGAAGAATGGAAGACCTTTCCAATTAAACTTGTTCTAGGGATACCTGCAGTGCAGAGCACACGACACACCTCAATATAGGAAAATAAAAACACAGGACCTATAAAAAATAAAAGACTACCTAGAAAAGTAAAACTTCAGGCCTTTCAGGACACAATGTGTATACATTGTATTTTACAAGATTTGTGTACCTATGTTTTCTATTAGTTGCATTATGCATACCAATGTCTCATGGCACAATATTAAGCATTACCAGCATGAGTAAGGCACAGAGAGATAAACACATCTATATTCATCGGACTTCTATCCCAATCCAAAGCATATTTTCTTCCTTGAATTCAAAATACTAAATGAGCTTGTATGCTCTGAGATAAACAATTAAAACATTTGTACACTGTCAGATAGGAGATCCACTTTTGCAAACAGATATTGACTTCAGATCTTCCACGAGCTGGTTGAATAAAGGAATTCATGAAGAAACATTATAAAGTCTATGCTCTTTTTGGTAAAACATCAACAGTGCTAGGATAATAACTTACTTTTTCCCAAGAACTGTTAACCAAGGCAAGTGTCCCATTATGAGTCCTCTGCTTCTCTTTTAGATCATTGAACTTACTTTCAACGGCATGGTACTCAAACTTGTGGTCTTCTAGTTGTTCTGATAGCTTTTGATTTTTGTATTTGAGTAAAATCAAGCTGCCAGATAGGACATATAAGTTGACCATGTGCAAAAAAAACTTAACAAGTGTTCTTGTTGGCAATCAGGGATTTTTATTCAATCACTAGGGAGATTACAGAGGTGGTTGGCTGAGGGAGAAGATCTCACCCAGCCCTTGGCTAAGTGAATTCTTCTCTGCCTCTCCTGGCACAAATCCCCTTTCTTATATAGGCGCCAGGGATCTAACCTTTCCAAAACATTCTAATCCCCTCTTTCTAAACTTAGCTGATCTGCCAGCTGTTTATTGCTTCTATCAGCAGACAAGATCATATACTATAGAAAGTAATTAATTATAGGATAAGCTATTTATAGGAACAAACTAATCACTTGTGATATGCACCATATGTGCTGCAGTTTTCTGTTTTGGCCTGCCCTGATAGTGCTTGCCAATGAAGGCATCCACAACACTTCCCCCCTCATTATGAAACAGCTCGTCCTCGAGCTGAAAGGAGGGAAAAGATTCCTTGAATTCTGGGACCTGTTCCCAAGTAGCATTAGCAGCAGCATGTCCGACCCATTTCACCAGAATTTCCCACACGCCGCGGTTGAGATGAGCTCGGAGGACTTCCTCGGGCTCAGGTAGTATACAGCAATGCTTGATTGGAGGGAGAGTGGCCGGTGTAGCAGGAGGAGTGCCATTGAATTTCTTCAGGAACACGACGTGGAATACAGTGTGGATGCGGGACTATGGAGGCAACTCTAGACGATAAGCCAATGCACCGATGCGTTCCAGCACCTTGAATGGCCCATAAAATTTTGGAGCCAACTTTCCTTTAGCTTTGTCGGTAAGTGTGGCCGCGATGCGATGATGGAGGCGCAACCACACCTAATCGCCCACCTGAAACTCCACCTGACGGTGGTGAGCATCATAGTTCCCTTTCATCACCTCTTGGGCATGTAATAGCCTCTCTTTGATTTCTGCAAGGAATTCATCCCTGGCCATCAATTGTTTGTCGACTGCCGGCACTCTGGATTGCCCCTGCTCATAGGACAGCAAGGCAGGTGGGTCGTGACCATAGACCACCTTGAACGGTATGGTATGCAGGGCCGTTTGCAGCGACGTGTTGTAGCAGAATTCTGCCCAAGGTAACCAATGCAACCAGCTCCTCGGCTGATCTCCTGCTAGACAGGGCAGGTAGACCCCCAAAATGCGATTGGTTACCTAGGACTGGCCGTCGGTCTGTGGGTGGAACGCAGTGGTCATTCGCAGCTTGATGCCGGAGAGGGTGAATAGCTCCCTCCAGAACGTGCTGGTGAAGACGGGGTCACGGTCACTGACGATGGAGCATGGAATGCCGTGGAGCTTGACAATGTTGTCGAAGAACGCCTGGGCCACTTATACTGCGGTGTACGGATGGCCCAATGGGATGAAGTGGGCGTACTTGGATAACCTGTCCACCACTGTCATAACCACCGACTTGCCCCCAACGCATGGAAAGCCCTCCACGAAGTCGATGGCGATGTCTGCCCATACCGACCCTGGCAGCTCGAGGGGCTGTAGTAAGCCGGCCGGATGAAAATGTTCTGACTTGTTCCTTTTGCATACCGCACAGCTCTTGACGAAGTCCTTGACAAGCTGTGTGGCGGAGGTGTTGTAGAAGGATGCGCGGAGCCGATGGAGGGTCTTCTAGACGCCTTCATGCCCGGTGCCATGGGCAGTGACCAGAATGGTCGGCTACAGGGATGAAGCCATGGGGACAAAGATTCGGCCCGAGTGAATGAGCAGGCTGTCCAGCATGGTCCATCCTGCCACTGCCTCTCCCTTCTTGATCTTCTCCTTGAGTTTCGTTGCCTCCTCCAAGTGTGACAACTCCTCCTGAAGTTCATTGTACAACTCGAATGTCAGGGAGGACAGAGGAAGCGCCATGGCAGAGTGCTCGTCGCGACGGGACACGGTGTCAACGACGGTGTTGGCTTTCCCTGGCAGGTACTCCACACGAAAGTCATATCCAAATAATTTTCTCACCCAATTGTGCTGAGGAATGGTGGAGAGGTGTTGATCCAGTAAGTACTTGAGGGCGAAGTGGTCGGTCCGCACCACGAACGACCGCGCCTAGAGGTATGGCCGCTAGTGGTGCACAACCTTGACAAGACCGATGAGTTCCCTCTCATATGCGGGCAACTTGGCGTGCTGTGGTGCGATGGGACAGCTGTACAACTCGAATGTCAGGGAGGACAGAGGAAGCGCCATGGCAGAGTGCTCGTCGCGACGGGACAGGGCGTCAGCGACGGTGTTGGCTTTCCCTGGCAGGTACTCCACACGAAAGTCATATCCAAATAATTTGCTCACCCAATTGTGCTGAGGAATGTTGGAGAGGCGTTGATCCAGTAAGTACTTGAGGGCGAAGTGGTCGGCACGCACCACGAACGATCGTGCCTAGAGGTATGGCCGCTAGTGGAGCACAACCTTGACAAGACCGATGAGTTCCCTCTCATATGCAGCCAACTTGGCGTGCTGTAGTGCGATGGGCCAGCTGTAGAAGGCAATGGGTCCGCTGTCTTGATGCAGAACAGCACCGAACCCCGTGCCAGAAGCGTCACAGTTGACGATGAAGGCGTCGTCAAAGTTGGGTAGCTGTAGCGCCGGTCCCTCCACCAGGGCCTGCTTGAGGGTGATGAAGGCTTGTTCTGCCTCCGTGTTCCACACGAAAGCCTCCTTCTTGAGCAGCTGCGTGAGTGGGCGAGCCACCAAGCCGTAGTTCTGGATGAACTTACGGTAGTAGCCCGTGAGACCAAGAAAGCCTCGTAGCACCTTTACTGAGGTGGGTCGCGGCCACGCCTGGACTGCCTCCACCTTGGCCGGGTCCATGGCCACCACGTCGTTGGAGATGATGTGGCCAAGGTAGTCAATGGAGGTGGCGCCAAAGGAGCACTTGCTTTGCTTCACGGGTAGCTTGTTGTGGCGCAGGGTTTTGAGGACGAGTCGAACATGCTGCAAGTGCTCGGCCCAAGTGCTATTGTAGATGAGAATGTCATAAAAAAACAAGCACAAACCAACAGAGGAAGGCACGCAACACGTCGTTCATTAGCCCCTGGAATGTGGAGGGAGCGTTGGTGAGCCCGAACGCCATGACCAAGAACTCGAAGTGGCCATGGTGCGTGCAGAATGCCGTCTTGGCGATGTCCCCCTGGTGCATTAGCACCTAATGGTAGCCGCTGCGGAGATCCATCTTGGTGAAGAAGCGAGCCCCCTTGAGCTCGTCCAATAACTCGTCGACGATCGGTATGGGGAACTTGTCCTTCACCGTCTTGGAGTTAAGCTCGCGGTAGTCAACGTAGAACCTCCATGTCTTGTCCTTCTTGCGTACCAGTAGCATCGGCGTGGAGAAGGGGGATGTGCTGGGCCTGATGATGCCTTGGTGCAACATGTCATTGCACTCTTTCTCGATCTCGTCTTTGAGTAGCTGCGGGTAGCGGTATGGTGTCGCGCCCCGATTTAATAAATCAGGACTTTATTGAAATTCCATAGAAAATCAATAAAACAAGACGTTCATCAAGCGACCACGTACAATACGGGCAATCATTCACGGTTCGTAGACCGCATTAATACAAAAGTGAATGAAAGTGAAGAGAAACTAATAAAATCAAGGGTCCTAGATGAACGCCTCCTTCCAGTCTCGCCTTGACTGGGTCGCTACTCCAGACCTTCATCCTCCTCGTAGTAGACGGGCTCTGATGGTGTAAGTCAACGGGGTGAGTACAGATGTACTCAGCAAGCCACCGAATGCAAGTATAATGCAAGGTAATAACAAGGGAGATAGTGGCTAGTTTTGCGGAAGCAGCATATTTGTAAAGCATTTAATGTGAGCAATTTATTAGTACGGAAAAGTAAACATGTGAATGCATCATCATCTTCTAACTCGAGGAGTACGTTTCACCTCCTCGCACAACAGTCCTTACATGCCATGAATAACTCATCCATTCAAACAATTGTAAACTAACTGCGAGTAGTCACACAACCCGCCCTTGACCGTGGGCTCGGCTTTTCGAAAAGATTGATTTACTCTGATCAGAGATGTACCACTGTACCCACAAGGCACGCACTCATCACCTACACCGAAGTGTAACGAGATGACCCATCACACGGGAACTCGTGCCAAAACCTTCCATATGGTCTTCCCCGACTCAACAGCACCCTCTTATAGGTTTCGTACCGTGTCTCGCCATGTCGAGTTTCCACAATACCCCCTCTTGAGCCATCGTCGGTACAAGGCGCCCTGAGGGCTAGCCCCTTGCCCCCTCCACTATGGTGCCGTTAGACGGAGTGTTCCACACTTCCAGTTAGGACTTACCCATTAGACTTGTGGTTGGTACGGAAGTGCTTTGCAACAGATCCCGCAGACCGGTCCTTATAGTGCCCCGGGTGCGACATACCAAAACCCGAGCTTGCACCCGGAACCCACCATACTTATAACATACCTAACTCCAACAGAGTCCAGAGACAAGAATAACGGGGTATTTCATATACCAGAATTCATCTATTCTATGACTCATTCCTTATGTCCTATAGCAGTTGTGCCGATACATTGGGCACTAGCTAATATATTATTTGTAGAGTGACAAGGAGTTGAGGCTCAATAAGCATGGCTTGGGTTTGCACACAAAGGAGGGGATCTAATATATAAGTGTAGGGCTTGATGTTTGACTAATGCAATATTTATCCTATGGGTTATAGCGATAATTTATTAAAGCATAGGCTCAAATATGATCAACTGTTTCCACAGAGGTGGTCGATGACTTGCCTTGATCAGCAAATGGGGATGGAGGAACCTCGGGGTAGAACTCCTGCTCCTCGACGAACTCGTAATCTTCTCGATACGGAAAAATAAATAAACAACACATTCAATACAACATCACCAAACATAATCATACATATTTGTCGGTGTTTTTATGTGGAATAATATTTTATTCTTCTGATGTTTTGTATAAAACAGTAAAGTTTAACATTTTAGGATTTTTCCCAACTTATTTTCTGTATTATTAATTTTAACCCTAAGGGATTTTTATCCATTTATTTATTAATAATATTTTGGGTAACAGAAACATACTGTTTTTATTGCATTAATGTGTGGAGAATATTATTCTGGTTTTAACAAAATTTGAATGGTGAAATTTGGAGTTAAAATGAGCAAGATATGAATTTTCAAAGTTTAAACAATTTTCTGGATTTTATTTAAACAGATAAACAGTCCCTGGTCCACGGTGGACCAGGCTCACCGTGAACCTGTGACTATGCGCGTGGACCGGCCGATCCAGAGCCGTAGGATCCAGATCTGGCGGCTGAGTGCGAGGCGGGAGGGTTAAGTGGAAATGGACGGCTGAGATTAAAACGTGGCGAAGAGGTACGCGTGGACGCACCAGATCGCTCCAGGGATTTAAGTTATGATCAACGGCCGCGATCGCTCCGTACCCCTTTGACCAGATCTACGGGTGAGATTAAATCCCGAAGGGTTTTAATCTGTGCCCTTCGTGCGCGATCGTGCGGCCAGGATCAAATCCGGCACGGCACGCTCGTAAGGGGGCCTCGCACCCTTCGTCTCCGGCGACGGTGGGCTCGGGCGCGGCCATGGCGGTGATGGCGAGGGCCTAGGGGCTTAGCTAGGGCTAAAAATGGAACGCGGGGAGGATGGCGATCACGACGGTACCTCGGGTGGCGACGGAGGGCGACGGACGGCGGCCGGCGGCGAGGGTAGATGACGAGGAGGCCTCGGGTGCTCGTCGGCGTCGATGATCCGGTGGTATTCACGGCCAACCGAGGGGTGGCCGAGGACGGGTGAGCTCCGGCGGTCACGACGGTGGCGACGACGTGGACGGAGAAGGTCCGAGGCGACGGCGAGAGCTCGCCGGAGTCGAAACAGAAGAGAAGCCCGAAAACGGGGTGGCGGCGCTCTGGATTGCACAAGCTTGGGTTTTAGGGGTGTGGGCGGAGTGCGGTGAGGTGAGGGGGTTAAATAGGGGCTCGCCGGCGCCCAGATGGCAAGGAATACCGGAGAACCCGAAAGGCTCCTTCCTTTTCCGGCGAGGTTCCCAAAAGCTTCGGATAGCCTTCCATTTGCGCGAAAACGTGACGGCTAAGAAAGGAAAGGGGGCGGCGGCGACCAGGGAAGGTGATCGGAGGGAGATCCGAGGCGATCCGGTGGCCGGCGGCGAGGAATCAGAAGGAGATCGCCGGGGAAGGAAGGGGAGCGATCCCCTTCCATTGGAGACGAAGGTCCTGACAGGAGGGCTCCACCTGTCAGTGAGCGAACGGGAAAGGAAAGGGCCGACAGGCGGGCCATGGCTGTCAGCGGGCGAAGGGGAGTGCGGGGAGGCTGACTGGTGGGGCCGAGGCGGGGCGCGGGCGGGAGGAGAGAGGGGGGCGGCGCCGACAGGCGGGACCCATTCGCCAGAGAGAGAGCAGAGATGGGCTGGGCCTAAAAGGCTTTAGGAGGGAGTTTCAGGGTTTCGGCCCGTTTAGGATTTAAAATTGATTTCTGATTTTAAATAATTCCAGTAATTCGAATATTTGATTAGGGGTTGAATCACTGTTGATAAAAATTTGTAAAAATTCCTAAAATTATAGTTTGGTCTCTAGTTCATCTCATAAAATTTTCAAGTCCAGATTTTTAGTATTTCTCCCTGTTTGGCTTTATTTGGGTTCTTTTGTGAATTTCCCTTTAATAATTAATCAAAAATGATTTAAATAATGCTTTTCTTTTTATTTTATTTCTTTTAATTTCTGGGGTGTTACAATCCTATCCCCCTTACAGAGAATCTCGTCCTCGAGATTCGGATCAATCCTCGAATAGCTCAAGATGCTGTGCCTTGAGTTCATCTTCTTTTTCCCATGTAGCTTCCTCTACCGGATGATTGCTCCACTGCACTTTGCAGAAGCGGATGACTCGACTCCTGGTGGTCCGTTCTTTGACTTCCAATATCTTGACCGGCTTTTCCACATAGGTCAGATCTTCCTGGACATCCAACTGCTGAAGGTCCACTTGCTCTGTGGGGACGCGGAGACACTTCTTGAGTTGAGATACATGGAACACATCATGCACTCCAGTCAACGAAGGTGGTAGTTCCAACTGATAAGCTACTTCGCCTTGGCGTCGGATAATGGGGAATGGTCCAACATATCGAGGGGCCAACTTTCCTCTCATGTTAAACCGTTGTGTACCACGGAGAGGCGTAACCCGAAGGTAGACATGTTCTCCTTCTTCAAAGGCTAAGTCTCGGCGATGATTGTCTGCGTAGCTCTTCTGTCGCGATTGGGCTGTCTTGAGTCGGTCTCTGATGATCCGTACTTTCTCTTCAGCTTCTCGAAGAATGTCTGTTCCGAATACTTGGGATTCACCGGTTTGGTCCCAAAGCAGTGGCGTTCTGCACTTACGTCCATATAGGGCTTCAAAAGGAGACATCTGAAGACTGGCTTGATAGCTGTTGTTGTATGAAAATTCAGCGTACGGCAAGCTCTTGTCCCAAGTGGCTCCAAAATCCAAAACACATGCTCGAAGCATATCTTCTAGTATCTGATTCACCCTCTCTGTCTGTCCATCTGTCTGCGGATGGTAGGCGGTACTGAAATTCAATCTCGTGCCCATCTCCTCTTGGAGGTTCTTCCAAAAACGAGAGGTAAACTGACTTCCTTGGTCAGACACTATCTTCTTGGGCACTCCATGGAGACATACTATCCGGGCCATATATAGCTCTGCAAGCTTAGGGCCACTAAAGGTCGTCTTGACGGCTATGAAATGAGCTACTTTTGTAAGCCGATCTATGATCACCCATATAGAATCATACCCAAGTTGGGTCTTTGGTAGTCCGGTGATGAAATCCATACCGATCTCTTCCCACTTCCATTCAGGCACTTTAAGTGGCTGCAACAATCCTGCAGGTCTCTGGTGTTCAGCTTTTACTCTTCTGCAGGTGTCACATTCAGCGACAAACTGTGCAATCTCTCTTTTCATGCTGACCCACCAATAACGTTCTTTCAAATCCTGGTACATCTTGGTACTGCCGGGATGAATGGAGTACAATGTCTCATGGGCTTCTCTTAGGATAAGGGTCTTTATCTCAGGATTATCCGGTACACATATCCGGGTTCCAAACCATATGGTGCCATTCTCGTCCTCTGAAAATCCGAGGGCTTTTCCTTGTCTCATGTTCTTCCTAATGGCAGCTATATCCAGGTCCTCCAACTGAGCTTCACGGATCTGCTCAAATAGAATAGGCTGGGTTTCCAAGGTGGCTAGATATGCTCCGGTAGTCAATCCAAGATTCAATTTTTCCATCTCCCTACATAACAAGGGTGCGTGTTCTTGAAGCATCATGGCCGTGCAATATCCCTTGCGACTTAATGCATCTTCTACCACATTTGCTTTTCCGGGGTGGTAGTGGATGCCTAAGTCATAGTCCTTGATTAGTTCCAACCATCGTCTTTGCCTCAGATTGAGGTCAGGTTGTGTGAAGATATACTTCAAACTCTTGTGATCCGTAAAGATCTCACAACGATTCCCAACCAAATAGTGCCTCCAAATCTTGAGGGCGTGCACTACGGCGGCTAATTCCAAATCATGGGTCGGATAATTCAACTCATGAGGTCTCAACTGACGGGAGGCATACGAGATAACCTTCCCATCTTGCATGAGAACACATCCCAATCCTTGGCGAGATGCGTCGCAATAGACATGGAAGTCTTTGCGGATATCCGGTAGGGTCAGTATGGGTGCAGACACCAAACGGTTCTTGAGAGTGCGGAAACTTTCATCGCATTCAGGAGTCCATTCAAACTTCTCTCCTTTCTGCAACAACTTGGTCATTGGCTTGGCTATCTTAGAAAAATTCTCGATGAATCTTCGGTAATATCCGGCCAATCCCAGAAAACTTCGTATCTCTGATACGTTCGTGGGTGGCAGCCAATCCGTAACTGCTTCCATGGTGGCAGGGTCTACTGCGATTCCTTGCGCAGAGATGATGTGTCCAAGGAACTTTACTTCTGCCGTCCAAAACTTGCATTTGCTGTACTTGGCATACAATTGGTGTTCCCTTAACTTTCCTAAGGTTAACCGGAGGTGAGTCTCGTGCTCCTTCTGGTCCTTGGAATAGATGAGGATGTCGTCTATGAAGACCACGATGAACTTGTCCAAATATTCCATGAACACTTTATTCATCATATTCATGAAGAATGCAGGGGCGTTGGTCAATCCAAAGGACATAACCGTGCACTCATATAATCCATAACGGGTAGTGAAGGCCGTCTTGGGTATATCCTCTTCTCGAATCCTCAACTGATGGTAACCAGACCGCAGGTCGATCTTCGAGAATACCGTAGCTCCTTTGAGCTGGTCGAAGAGATCATCGATCCGAGGCAACGGGTACTTATTCTTGATTGTTACCTCATTCAAGGCGCGATAATCCACACACATACGCTTTGCCTTGTCTTCTTTCTTCTCGACGAAGATGACGGGGGCACCCCACGGTGAT
Organism: Zizania palustris; assembly: GCA_019279435.1. Classification (NCBI taxonomy): domain Eukaryota; kingdom Viridiplantae; phylum Streptophyta; class Magnoliopsida; order Poales; family Poaceae; genus Zizania; species Zizania palustris. The sequence continues at coordinate 10,415,328 of JAAALK010000284.1, forward strand.
GTGCTTGGTCTGATATAGCCTTTCTTCTCAAGATCCTCCAACTGTTGCTTCATCTCAGCTAATTCATTAGCGGCCATTCGGTATGGTCGCTTGTAAATAGGGGTGGTTCCAGGCACCAAGTCAATCCTGAACTCGATGTCCCTCCTGGGTGGCATTCCCGGTAAATCCTCTGGAAACACGTCCGGGTACTCACAGACTATCGGTATTTCTTCCAAGGTAATCTGGTGCAGTCTTGGTCTTCTGATCTTTAGTCTTGGCATCTGAAACGTGACGGCAGTTGAAGCATACCACGGGCTTGCCGTGCTTATCGCGCAGGATCTCTGCCTTCTTTGCCGGGGCAGCTGGGGCAGTTGGTGGGGCGGGAACGGGACGAGGTTGGCTGGCTCCAGCATTGGCGGCTGGTGGCGCCGGACGATACACTGGGCGGGGGTGGTACTGCTGTGCTGGTGGAGGTGGAGCAAAACGGGGTCTCTGGGCCATACCCTGGTTTTGCCTGAAGGCAATCATGCGCTTCTTCTTCAGGTCGACCTTGTTTTGCTGGGTCTCCTGCATGATGGCTTTGTTCACCAACTTTTGGAAGTTGGCGAAGTCTCCAGAGATGAGTTGTAGGGACAACTCGTCCTTCAGTCCCCTAAGGAACTTGGCCTGTCTGGCTGCATCCGTACGGACCTCCTCTAGTGCGTACCTGGCCAGGCGGTTGAACTCGTGCAGATACTCAGTGACAGATCTGCTCCCCTGCTGCAGATCTCGGAACTCTTGTTGCTTCTGGGCAACGATGCCGTCGGGGATGTGGGCGGCACGAAAGGCGGCCGAGAACTCCGCCCAAGTGGGGGCGTGGCCCTCGGGCAGGGTCTCACGATGATTGTCCCACCACTCTGCGGCGGGACCATGAAGCTGGTGGGTGGCGAAGGCCACCCTCTCCTGCTCGGTGCAGGTCAAGAGGTCGAGCTTCTTCTCGATGGCTCGCAACCAATCCCCAGCCTCCATGGGGTTGGTGGTGCTCGAGAAGGTCGGTGGGCGGACTCGGAGGAACTCCGAGAGTTGTGACGCGGGAGCGGGAGCTGGTGTGGCAGGTCGGGGCAGCTCGGGCTGTTGGTGGAGGCGGAAAAGATGCGCCTGCTGTTCTTGCATCTGCTGTTGCTGCTGTTGCTGCTGCTGCATCTGGTTCAATAGGGCAGCAACCAACTGGTTCTGAGTGGCCATCATTTCAGCCAAGGTGGGGTGGTTGGCGACCGGGGCTTGCCTTTGCCCGGTGGCTCCCCATTGTGGCAGGTTGCCACTATCTCCTCCGTTCTGAGGAGCGTCTGATCCCTGAGTGTTGTTCATCCTGGAATTTTCAACGTATACACATTTATTTTGGTGAACTTCTTTATATTTTATTTCAAAAGGGTACCGTTCTTGCGGTTACATTTATTTAATCCTTCATTCATGCCTTATGTTTTGACATGAATGCTAATACAATCAAGCAAAAATGAAAATAACAATCAATCGTAAAACTACGTCTATGGCAGCTCGGGGGACGGCTCGATCTCGGGCTCGTGGGAGACGGTCGGGGTCGAGGAACTGGATGGTCCGGCGGGTGGTGCGCTGCGGGAGATCCTCTTGGGCCTCACAGTGGGGATCCGAAGGGGTTTCTTCCTGCGAGGCGGAAGAGGTGCGATCTCCTCTATGTCCTTCTTCAACTCCTCGATCTGGTAGCGGAGATGGGGGTTGGTGGCGAAACGCTGTCGAAGGAGCTCATTTTGACGCCGTAATTCCTCTGCCTCGGCAGCCAAGCGGTGTCCCTGCTGGATGCGGCGACGAAGCTCTCCGTTCTCGCGGTTCAGATCCTCGGAAGAGTGTCGGTAGAAGCTGATGGTGTCGCGCTGTCCATTGGCGTCCTGCAGGGCCTCGTAGTGGAGATCATCCATGGCCTCCAACAAGCGCATGGTATGACCAATCGCCGAATGGCGCTGGGAGAGGGTGCTGACGAAGACACTGTGTGGACTCCCTGGGGTGCGAAGAGGAACGAAGCGAAAGTCCGTGTCGTAGAGCTCGCTGTCGTAGATCATCCGGAGCTCCGTGAGTGCCTGGAGAGCTGTGCGCTGGCTGGCAACCAGGAAGGTAGGTCCTCCCCCACGGTAGGTGTGAGCTGTCTGAGGGGAGGGCTGGACGACGACGGTGACCTCGCAGAAGCTCTCTTCCTCGTCGCGGAAGACTCCATGGTACATCGGCTCATGCTCGAATCCAAGGAAGCTGACGAGCATGCGCAGCTCGCGAATGAATCCGGCCTCGTCACGAAGGTTCCCATTCATGGTGCGGACCGGCATCTACAAAAGAGAGAAAATTTTTGTGAAAACCTCGGGAGATGAGAGGATAAGTAATCTTTTGTAAAATATAGTGAATATATATAAGTCCTAAGGTCAGGTTTGTTTGGCTTCCTACAGTCAAGTCGGCTCTGATACCATCTTGTCGCGCCCCGATTTAATAAATCAGGACTTTATTGAAATTCCATAGAAAATCAATAAAACAAGACGTTCATCAAGCGACCACGTACAATACGGGCAATCATTCACGGTTCGTAGACCGCATTAATACAAAAGTGAATGAAAGTGAAGAGAAACTAATAAAATCAAGGGTCCTAGATGAACGCCTCCTTCCAGTCTCGCCTTGACTGGGTCGCTACTCCAGACCTTCATCCTCCTCGTAGTAGACGGGCTCTGATGGTGTAAGTCAACGGGGTGAGTACAGATGTACTCAGCAAGCCACCGAATGCAAGTATAATGCAAGGTAATAACAAGGGAGATAGTGGCTAGTTTTACGGAAGCAGCATATTTGTAAAGCATTTAATGTGAGCAATTTATTAGTACGGAAGAGTAAACATGTGAATGCATCATCATCTTCTAACTCGAGGAGTACGTTTCACCTCCTCGCACAACAGTCCTTACATGCCATGAATAACTCATCCATTCAAACAATTGTAAACTAACTGCGAGTAGTCACACAACCCGCCCTTGACCGTGGGCTCGGCTTTTCGAAAAGATTGATTTACTCTGATCAGAGATGTACCACTGTACCCACAAGGCACGCACTCATCACCTACACCGAAGTGTAACGAGATGACCCATCACACGGGAACTCGTGCCAAAACCTTCCATATGGTCTTCCCCGACTCAACAGCACCCTCTTATAGGTTTCGTACCGTGTCTCGCCATGTCGAGTTTCCACAATACCCCCTCTTGAGCCATCGTCGGTACAAGGCGCCCTGAGGGCTAGCCCCTTGCCCCCTCCACTATGGTGCCGTGAGACGGAGTGTTCCACACTTCCAGTTAGGACTTACCCATTAGACTTGTGGTTGGTACGGAAGTGCTTTGCAACAGATCCCGCAGACCGGTCCTTATAGTGCCCCGGGTGCGACATACCAAAACCCGAGCTTGCACCCGGAACCCACCATACTTATAACATACCTAACTCCAACAGAGTCCAGAGACAAGAATAACGGGGTATTTCATATACCAGAATTCATCTATTCTATGACTCATTCTTTATGTCCTATAGCAGTTGTGCCGATACATTGGGCACTAGCTAATATATTATTTGTAGAGTGACAAGGAGTTGAGGCTCAATAAGCATGGCTTGGGTTTGCACACAAAGGAGGGGATCTAATATATAAGTGTAGGGCTTGATGTTTGACTAATGCAATATTTATCCTATGGGTTATAGCGATAATTTATTAAAGCATAGGCTCAAATATGATCAACTGTTTCCACAGAGGTGGTCGATGACTTGCCTTGATCAGCAAATGGGGATGGAGGAACCTCGGGGTAGAACTCCTGCTCCTCGACGAACTCGTAATCTTCTCGATACGGAAAAATAAATAAACAACACATTCAATACAACATCACCAAACATAATCATACATATTTGTGGGTGTTTTTATGTGGAATAATATTTTATTCTTCTGATGTTTTGTATAAAACAGTAAAGTTTAACATTTTAGGATTTTTCCCAACTTATTTTCTGTATTATTAATTTTAACCCTAAGGGATTTTTATCCATTTATTTATTAATAATATTTGGGTAACAGAAACATACTGTTTTTATTGCATTAATGTGTGGAGAATATTATTCTGGTTTTAACAAAATTTGAATGGTGAAATTTGGAGTTAAAATGAGCAAGATATGAATTTTCAAAGTTTAAACAATTTTCTGGATTTTATTTAAACAGATAAACAGTCCCTGGTCCACGGTGGACCAGGCTCACCGTGAACCTGTGACTATGCGCGTGGACCGGCCGATCCAGAGCCGTAGGATCCAGATCTGGCGGCTGAGTGCGAGGCGGGAGGGTTAAGTGGAAATGGACGGCTGAGATTAAAACGTGGCGAAGAGGTACGCGTGGACGCACCAGATCGCTCCAGGGATTTAAGTTATGATCAACGGCCGCGATCGCTCCGTACCCCTTTGACCAGATCTACGGGTGAGATTAAATCCCGAAGGGTTTTAATCTGTGCCCTTCGTGCGCGATCGTGCGGCCAGGATCAAATCCGGCACGGCACGCTCGTAAGGGGGCCTCGCACCCTTCGTCTCCGGCGACGGCGGGCTCGGGCGCGGCCATGGCGGCGACAGCGAGGGCCTAGGGGCTTAGCTAGGGCTAAAAATGGAACGCGGGGAGGATGGCGATCACGACGGTACCTCGGGTGGCGACGGAGGGCGACGGACGGCGGCCGGCGGCGAGGGTAGATGACGAGGAGGCCTCGGGTGCTCGTCGGCGTCGATGATCCGGTGGTATTCACGGCCAACCGAGGGGTGGCCGAGGACGGGTGAGCTCCGGCGGTCACGACGGTGGCGACGACGTGGACGGAGGAGGTCCGAGGCGACGGCGAGAGCTCGCCGGAGTCGAAACAGAAGAGAAACCCGAAAACGGGGGTGGCGGCGCTCTAGATTGCACAAGCTTGGGTTTTAGGGGTGTGGGCGGAGTGCGGTGAGGTGAGGGGGTTAAATAGGGGCTCGCCGGCGCCCAGATGGCAAGGAATACCGGAGAACCCGAAAGGCTCCTTCCTTTTCCGGCGAGGTTCCCAAAAGCTTCGGATAGCCTTCCATTTGCGCGAAAACGTGACGGCTAAGAAAGGAAAGGGGGCGGCGGCGACCAGGGAAGGTGATCGGAGGGAGATCCGAGGCGATCCGGTGGCCGGCGGCGAGGAATCAGAAGGAGATCGCCGGGGAAGGAAGGGGAGCGATCCCCTTCCATTGGAGACGAAGGTCCTGACAGGTGGGCTCCACTTGTCAGTGAGCGAACGGGAAAGGAAAGGGCCGACAGGCGGGCGATGGCTGTCAGCGGGCGAAGGGGAGTGCGGGGAGGCTGACTGGTGGGGCCGAGGCGGGGCGCGGGCAGGAGGAGAGAGGGGGGCGGCGCCGACAGGCGGGACCCATTCGCCAGAGAGAGAGCAGAGATGGGCTGGGCCTAAAAGGCTTTAGGAGGGAGTTTCAGGGTTTCGGCCCGTTTAGGATTTAAAATTGATTTCTGATTTTAAATAATTCCAGTAATTCGAATATTTGATTAGGGGTTGAATCACTGTTGATAAAAATTTGTAAAAATTCCTAAAATTATAGTTTGGTCTCTAGTTCATCTCATAAAATTTTCAAGTCCAGATTTTTAGTATTTCTCCCTGTTTGGCTTTATTTGGGTTCTTTTGTGAATTTCCCTTTAATAATTAATCAAAAATGATTTAAATAATGCTTTTCTTTTTATTTTATTTCTTTTAATTTCTGGGGTGTTACATATGGCCTGGCAGCAATAGGTGGTGTGGATGGCAGGAGGTGGATGCGGTGGTCAAACGGGCGTGGTGGAGGGAGGCTTGTCGGCTCGGCAAAGACGTCTGCAAATTCCAATAGGAGCAGTTGCAGCAGGTTGTCGGAGGACAGTGCTAGTGCCTGTGGGCAAGGGACAGCACACTCGCCTATCCATTTGACGCGTTGATCGTGGCACCAAGACGCCATGCTGAGGAGGTCGAAGTTCCATATGATGGGGCCGAGGGTACGCAGCCAATTGCACCCGAGAACGACCTCATATCCTTCGAGCGCTATGACGAAGAAGTCCATGCAGAAGACCTCGTTGTGGATGGAGAAGGAGAGTGCCGGGCAGACCCCAACACAGGGTAGACATTTGCCGTCGGCGACCCCCACTGTCATGCCGGCTGTGGGGACAGGATGCAGGTCGAGATGGCGTCCCATGTTTTCTACCATGAAGCAGTGGGTGGACCCGGAGTCCACCAGGGCGATGAGGGACTGGTCGCGCATGGCCATCACCAGACACATGGTCTGGCCAGTGGACACGCTGGAGAGTGCATTGAGGTAGATCTCGATGCCGGTGTAATCTCCGAAAATGTCCCTCGCAAAGTCGTCCTCGTCCATCTCTAGGAGGTAGATCCCCTTCTTGGAGCACTGCTTGAGATGATCCCGAGAAAATTTCTCAGGGCAGTTGAAGCACAACCCTTCTTCGCGACGACGAGTTATCTCTTCCAGCGTGAGTCGCGAGAGGCGGGTTCCTGGTGGGGTGCGTGGCTTGACAGGCACCCCTGGAGTAGTCAACGAGGTCGGTTGGGGAGTTGGGGTCATCGTGGAGCCGCTGGGCTTGCTGATGGCATGCTGGGTAGCGCGACTGTTGTGGCGCGCCATTTGTAGGCACGCACCAATCCCATGGCATCCTCTAGGAAGGCCGATCGCTGCAGCTCGACGTCGATCTTCAACGGCTCGCCTAGGCCTACGGTGAAGATGTCGACCTGATGCAGCTCGGTGATGGTTTCACAGCGGGATAAGTACATGAGGAAGGCCTCCGTGTTGTCGGCGACAGACCCTTGCCGACGGAGATGGCACAGCTCGCCGAGGGGGTTGCTGCGCGATGGGGGTCCAAAGCGCTGGTTCGCCAACTTCGTGAAGCGTGCCCAGGTTGGGGTACTGTAACATCCCAAAATTAAAAATAAATAAAAATGAGGAAAATAAATTTTTTGGAATAAAAGGATTTATTTAATTAAAGAAAAGGCCAAAAGAGACCAATTAAATCAAAACAGGGAGAAATATTTAAAATTTGAAGCTAAAAAAATTATGGTGGAATCTAGAGGCCAAGAAATATTTTTTTAGAATTTTTACAAAATTTTAGAAACAATATTTCAAGCTCTACAAGAATATATGAATTTCTAGAATTAAATTAAATAGAAAATGCATTTAATCTCTTAGTGGGCTGCAATCTCGAAATTGCCTTAGCCCAGCCTAGCCGACTGCCTGAGCCACCGACATGTGGGACCCACATGTCAGCACCCTCTCACCTGTCTCGCGCTCACTAGCAGGCGGGGCCACCCTGTCGGCGCCACCCGCCCTCATCTCTCCCATGCGTGCCCGCCCACCGGCCCCACCTAGCAGTCTCTCGCATGCCCCCTTCCCCCTCTGACAGCCCGGGCCCGCTAGCCAGCCTTCCCCCTTCCACTCGGTCTATGACAGGTGGGACCCACCTGTCATATCTTTCTTCCCCGAAGGAAGGGGGATCCCCTTCCATACCGGCACCCCCTTGCCATATTCGCCGCCCGCCGGCCACCATGCCAAATTGGCACCCAAATCCACTTCCCTATCCACCGGCGACCGCCTTTCCCCCATTTCCGACGTGTTTTCTCTGTGTTTGGCATGGTTCCGAGATTTGGAAAGTTCACCAGAGGGGAAAGAAAGGAACCCTCGGTTCCCTTCCTATTGAATGCCGGCGAAGCATCTATTTAAACCCCATGCCCCACCGCCACCGCCCACCCCGTTTTCAGCCCAAGCCATCTTCACCCGACGCAGTGCGACGCCGAAACCTTTCCCCCTCTGCTCACACTCCGGCAAGCCTTCGCCGGTGACTCGAGCCGCCACCACCTTCACCGTCGACACCGCTAGAACCGTCTTGGCCCGGGCATCCTCGGCCTCGCCTTCATTTTGGTTCCCCGCCACCAGATCACCGCGCCGTCGTCGGATCCGAAGGCCTCCTCTACCTATTCTCGCCGCCGACCACCGCCACTACCCCGTCATCGTCTCCTCTGGTATGCCTAGACTCCCCACAGTATCCTCTTTCCATTTTAGGCCTTAGCCAGGCCATTTGACCATCGCCGTCGCCGGTGTCCCACGCCGTCATGTCGCCAGAGCAGGAGAAGAAGGGGTAACTACCCCCTTCTGCGCGTGCCGTGCCGAACGGCATCCAGGCCACACGATCGCGAACGAAGGGCATAGATTAAAACCCCGCGGGATTTAACCTGAGCCCTCAGATCTCGCCCAAGCGATATCAGCAGATCCTAGTCGTTGGATATCACTTAAACGCCCCTGCCCCGCCACCGACCATTGGATCTAGATCCAATGGTCCAGACTGGACCGGTTCACTCGCACAGTGCGCGGGTCCATGGTGGGCCTGGCTCACCGTGGACCCATGCCTATTTTTCTCTTTAAATAAAATTCAGAAAAATGCTTTAAACTTTGAAAATTCATAACTTGCTCAATTTAACTGCAAATTTGAACATTTCAATACTAGAAAATTTGTCTTTTTATTCTCTACACTTTTATGCAATAAAAACAGTATGCTTATTTTGCACAAAATATTATTATTAAATAACAAAGCAAAATCCCCTTTAGGATTAAAATCATATTTCATTTAAATAATTCAGAAAAAACCCTTAAGAATTTATATAATAATTTTAGAGGGCACAATAACTTCATCTCACTATTTTTAAGCAATAAAAACAGTAGGGTTGCTTCGGTACAGTTAAATTCACAATTAAATAGGAAAATAAAAACCCCTTATGGTAAATACTTAGTTCAATTTATAAAATTCAGAAATCTCTTTAAAAACCAACCTTAAATATTTAGGAAATAATTTCATAGAATTTAAAACTCTATCTCTTTTACTTAATCCAACAAAAACATGTATGCTTGTATGATTGATTTTTGGATTGTTTATTGAATGTTGTGTCTACTTTTCCGTATCGAGAAGACTACGTCGCTGTCGACGATCCGGAGTCTTACCCCGAGGTTCCACCTTCACCATTCGTGGATCAAGGCAAGTCACAGCCCCCATTTTGATCATCATTGAGCCCATGTTTTAATAAATTATCGCTATAACAAAAAGGATAATATTGCATTAGTCTAATCTCAAGTCTTACACTATATTTATTAGATCCCCGTCCTTGTGTGTAAACCCAAGCCATGCTTATTGAGCCTTAACTCATTGTCACTCTACTATAGTATATTAGCTAGTGTCCAATGTACCGACACAACTGCTATAGGATAAAAGAATGAGTCGTAGATAGATGGATTCTACTATATGTATTTCCCCGTTATTCTCGTCTCTGGACTCTGTTGGAGTTGACTATGTTATAAGTATGGTGGGTTTCGGGTGCAAGCTAGGACATTGGCTGGTCGCACCCGGGGCACTATAAGGACCGGTATGCGGGATCTGTTGCAAAGCACTTCCGTACTAACATCAAGTCTAATGGGTATGTCCTAACTAGAAGTATGGAACAATCCGACTCGATGCACCATAGTGGAGGGGGCAAGGGGCAACCTGCGGGTGACTTGTACCGACGTGGCTCAAGGGGGGTATGGTGTTGGCTCGACGCGTCGGGGCACCATATGAAACCCATAAAAGGCTGCTGTCGGGTCGAGGCGAACCATATGGAAGGTTTTGGCACGAGTTCCCGTGGTATGGGTCATCTCATTCCACTTTGGTGTATGGGATGAGTGCGTGCCTTGTGGGTACAGTGGTACACCTCTGATCAGAGTTTAAATCTTTTCAAAAAGCCGAGCCCACGGTCAAGGGCGGGTTGTGTGACTTCTCGCAGTTAGTTTACTATTGTTTGAGTGAAAGTGTTATTCATGGCATGTAAGGACTGATGAGCGAGGGTGGGCTGACTGTACCCCTCGAGTTAGAAGATGATGCATACACATGTTTACGTTTCTGTATTAATAACTTGATCACATTAACTGCTTTACAAATATACTCTTTTCCGCAAAATTAGCCACTACCTTCCTTGTTATTACCCTGCATTATATTTGCATTCGGTGGTTTGCAGAGTATGATTGTACTCACCCCCGTTGACTTACACCACAAGAGCCCGTTTACTACGAGGAGGATGAAGGTCTGGAGTAGCGACCTAGTCAAGGCGCGAGACTGGAAGAAGGCGTTTATCTAGGAGATTTGTTTTACTAGTTTCTCTCTGTTTTAACTCTTTTGTACTAATATGGTCTACGAACCATGAATGATTGCCGTATTGTATGCGGTCGTGTGATGAACGTCTTGTTTTATTGATTTTCTATGGAATTTCAATAAAAGTCCGGATTTATTAAATCTGGGCATTACAAGATGGTATCAGAGCTGACTTGAGTGTAGGAAGCCAAACAGACCTAACCCTAGGACTTATAATAACCATATTTTCGAACAAAAATACTTACCCTCTCATCTTCTGGAGTTTCACAAAAATTTTCTCTCTTTTGTAGATGCCGGTCCATACCATGAGTGGGACTCTCCGCGATGAGGCTGGATTCATCTGCGAACTTCGCATGCTCGTCGACTTTCTCGGGTTCGTGCATGCGCCCGCGTTCCACGGGATCTTTCCCGATGTGAACGAGAGCTATTGCGAGGTCACGGTCATCATTCGCCCCTCCCCCACCGCATTCTTCACCCATGGAGTCGGAGGACCTTCCTTTGTGGTGGCCAGCCAGCGCACCGCTCTTTAGGCCCTCGCCGAGCTCAGGTTGGTCTACGACGGCCAGCTCCGCGACACCGTCTACCGCTTCATGCCCATGCGCACACCGGTGTAGGACCGAAAGTAGTGACCAGAGGGGGGGTGAATGGGCGCCTAAAAATTTCTTGCTAAACTATAATTTAAACCCAACACCCAAATTCACTTAACCAGAAAAATAATATTTGCAAAGCAAAACTCAGGAATTAAAGTAGTCTAGCTTCAAAATCACTGGTGTCCTAAATAAAAGATATCAAAGATAAACTAAACAGAAGTACCGCGGTAAATAAAAATACCTAGATGAAATTCAAGATATTAATATTTCAGTCTAGAAATAAGGTACTAATTAAATTTAAATACAAATGGATCAATAAAAAATAATTCAGAATTAAGCCAAAAATATTGCAGGTAAAAGCTAGTATAAAAATATAACTGCGACTAATAAATTTTTCTTTTCTTTTTATATGAGTAGATTATACATATAAAAGATAATACGAGATAATTAATAAATTTTAACAGATTAAAAAAACAAAATTTCGAAATAGATTTTCAGCTAATTAATTAATAGATAATTATCTCTAAAAACTGATCTACCAAGAAAATAGGAAACTAAATTGCATAATAAAATTTCGCCGGAGTCCAAAAGGAAACGCCGCCGCCGTTGCCGTGCTGCTTGCCGCTGTGAATCAGCGCCAAACAAAAGCGAAAGCCGCCGCTGTGAATCTGCGTAAAAAAACAAATAGCCTTGTGCACTAGCTATGTGCTACACCACGCAAAAGCTTGCATGCGTTTCTCAATTGCTGTCGTGGGCCCACGTTCATCTTGATTGCCTTCCGTGTAGGAAAAATTAACCGAAGCCCTGCCGCCCTGACAGCAAGCTGTTGCGTGTGCGGCTACGCCCTGGCTCCAAAAACTGCACGCGTCTGCGTGTTGCAGATGAGAAGGACTTGTGCGTTGCTGCTGGTATCGCAGAACAAGATTAAAAAACACCAGGAGTTTGAGAAACCATATTGAAGAATGTGGTTTTGATATTCCAGATGTGATTAGTGATTGTTAACGGAAGTCAAAAGAAGGAAGATGTAAAGACCTGCCGAGTCTGAGGCGCATGTGACTCAGGTACACGGGCGGTGAGTGACGGCCGGGCTGAAGGAGCTGCGGAGTCGAGCTGGCCCAATCCGGGTACATGGCTAGGAGCGGCAGATGATCCACTGGTCTGTTGACTGGGTTTGACTCAGGTACACGGGCAGCGAGCGATTGCCGGGATGAGGGAGCTGCGGGGTCGGGTCGGCCCAATCCGGGTACCCGGTGCGAAGACGGTGGACGCTTTGTCAGTTTCGGCGTAAAACTGACAATCTATCTTTAATGTGTTTTTAGGATATTAATATTTAGTTTTTAAGTTTAGAATATTTTTATTTGAGTTAGTTAATTTTTCTAAGAATATTTTAGTAATTTTCGAAATTTATTTTAGAGTTAGGTTATTTTACCCGAGGGTAAAGTAGTCTTTTCATGTATTAGGTTTTGCCTATAAATAGGCCTCTATCCCCTTAGGGATAGACGACTGTTTTTAGATCAATCTACAATCTATAGTCCACGTTCGGTATTGTTTCAATCTACAAATATTTTCGTCTTCCTCCGAACGCCGGCGTCATTACGTTTGTTTTTTGGCTGATCATCACTGTATCCGGTTGAGTTCACCACCGGCAGGCCAAGCTCTAGAGTGGGTCCCACGGGAAAAAGCTGCATTGGCAGCACATGCCCATCTTTCCAGGCGGCGCAAGTCCTCTGCACTCCTCTGCACTCAGGCGCGTGAGACAAGCCTCGAGAGGAGGTGGTTTTTTTGGCACGGCGGCAAGCAGCACGCAAGGCAGAAGCATCAGCTTTTGCAGGCGCCGATAGCCAGCAGCGCGTGACTGTACCGATTCATCGGCTTGTGCGGAAGGCCTGGCTAGCTACGTGCACACGGCGCAGCCGGAGATCGACAGCGACGGAGCGGCGGCGGCCAGCCGGCGGCGACAGGAACGTCATTAATTACAGATCTGTGGTCTTTTTGCTGAACCCGCCGACGGATACAGAGGAAGCAAAGCGCACAGGTAAACAGTTTTTTTTAATCTCCTATTTGTTAGCTAGTTAGATTAAATTTGTTAGTTCTTTATCTTTTAATTAGTCTGCAAATAATAATTTCGTAGGTAACATTTTTTAATCTGTTAATTTTAGTAGATCAATTTTTAGAGATAATCATCTGTTAATTAGTTAGCAAAAATTTGTTTAGAAATTTCATGGTAATTTAATATGGCGAATTAATTTTTGTACTCCTATATTTTTATTTGAATATTTGTTAATCTTATCATATAAAAAGAAAAAAAATATTTTTAGTTACAACAATATTCTTATTCTAGAATTACGTGAAATACTTTAGGGTTATATCTAAATAAATTTATGGATGATTCATGTTTCTATTTAGTTGATTAGTATTTCATTTATAGTCTACAATATAAATATTTAGTAATTTATTTAGGTGTTTTTATTTATTGTATTATCTTTATTTAGTTTACCAAGAAATTTTTAAGCGCCCATTCACCCCCCTCTCTCGTCGCTACTTTCGGTCCTACAAGTGGTATCAGAGCAAGGTTAGGTTTTTTCTAATATCTTAACCGATTCAAAACCTAGGTAGTGACCATGGCGTCTTCTGGTAAAATCCCATCCCTAGAGGCTTTTGGCTATACTTATTGGAAGACTCGCATGCGAGCATACCTTATGAGCCAGAGCTCGGACATATGGGAGATTTGTGTTCATCCTAGTTTCACCATTATGACTATTGCTGCGGATACTGCTGAAAATATAATTACCCAGCATCAAAATAATAGTAAGGCGGTGAACATTTTATTTTTTGGTCTAGGTCCTAGTGAGTTCGAGCGTGTTAGCCACCTCACCACTGCTAGAGAGATCTGGGCTACTCTCCAGGCACATCATGAGGGGACAGCTCAGGTCAAGGCTAGACTCTACCAGACCTACCGGCGTGAGTATGAAAATTTCTCACAGAAGCCGGGTGAGACTGTTGAGGCTTTGTTTGGTCGTTTTCAATCGATCATTAACAAGCTTCGTGTTAACAAGGCTGAGGGTGATCAGTTGGTCTCGGATCATGAACAGGCTCTTAAGGTACTCCATACCTTGGATCCTAAGATCTGGGAGATCAAGGTCTCGTCTATTGTTGAGAGCACATCATATGATACCTTGACCATCACAGAGCTTTTTAGTAAGCTCAAGGCCACAGAGGTCGATATCCAGTTGAGATCAAATCTCAATGGTTCTGGATCAAAGACTCTGGCGCTTGCGACACCATCTGCTGATCCTAATGCCATGAGTTGTACTGCATTTTCCTTGATGTCGATTTCCGAGGAACAACTTGATACTCTAGGAGATGATGATTTGTGCTTGTTTAACAACCGGGTTCGGCGTGTCTATGATAAGAGAATGATTAAGAGACACGGCACAAAATCCGAATGCTTTGAGTGTGGTGATACAGGTCATTTCATTGCTGACTGCCCCAAGCGGAAGAACTACAAGAAGGGAACCGGCGGAAACTCCTACGACTCAGACAAGTACGACAATTCAACAAAGAGCAAGCCCAAGACAAGATTCTTTCGTAAAGCTTTGAAGGACTACAAGCGTGAGAACAAGAAACGAGACAAGGCTTTCTTCGCCGAGATGGAGAAAAGCTACTCCAAGAGATCCTTGTCTTCCTCCTCTTCGTCTAGCTCAAGTGATGAAGAGATCGTGATCAGGAAGGAGAAGGACAGAGATGATCCGGCGGGCCTCTGTTTCATGGCCTTCGGGGACAAGCCGAAGAGACGCTCACGTGACAGCCGAAGACCCCCCGAGAGCTTCTGCTCAATGGCTCTTGGGGAGAAGAAAGAAAAGGACTCCTCCGACGACTCCGACGACGACGACGATGAGAAGGTATCATCCTATGAACAAGAAGTTGTTAATTTATTAGAACAGAACAGTCAGGAGTTGAAGTATAGGGAAAAACTACTTAGAAGGGCTAAGAAGAGGATAGATGAGCTTGAGAGTGAGCTTGCCACGGCTAATGGCAAGATTGAGAGTCTGTCTTCTTCCCCTTGCTTGGGTGATAGTAGTGAGTGCCCTAACTGTGAGATGTTGTTGTGTGACCTGACGACTCTTAAGTCCAGGTACACCGAGAGAGTAGATGAGAGAGACGCATTGGCCACTGAGCTTGAGAGCGCTCAGCAGGAGCTAAAAGATGCTCATGCCACTGTTGTCGCAACTTGTGTAGACTGCCCATCTCATTTAGCTAGTATAGCTGAGCTGAGAGCCCAGAGTGATGAGCAGTTGAGCGAGTTAGCTGGAGTGAGAGGTGAGTTAGAGCAGACTAAGCTAGAGCTTGAGACCTTGTCAGTTCCATCCACTGTGTGTGAGAACTGCTTATCCATTAGAATGGAATTGATCAAGCTAAAAGTTGATAAGTCTGTCGAAGTTGATAGAGAGTGTGAGATCTGCTTGTCTCAGGTGGAGGTGTTAGCTTCTTTGAGAGAGGAGTTAGCTGATGTTCAGAACGAGAACTTTTACCTCCGTTCTATCCTGAGTTGGATTAGTGCCAGAGAGCCACAGCTCGGCATGATGATCCAGCAGTTCAAGAGACAGGATGGCTTTGGGGTAGGGTACACATATACCAAGGTTGATTTTGAGAGCACAATTAGCCGTGCAGTGGAGTGGAGTAAGATGACTCCAGAACAGAGATATCCCAAGACTCACTCCACTGAGTCCTTTAAGGATAGTCAGCCCAAGGATGGAGTGATCCAAGAACAACCTAAAGCTCCACCTAAAAAGCAGATCTGGATCCCTAAGCCTAAAACTCTTCATACCTCTCTTGATTCTCTACCTGGACCCTCTCACACCAAAGATGCTTCACCTAACACCACCAAGCCTAAAAACCCTAAGCCACAACAACATTCCAAGAAGCCTACCTATCACTGTGAGTTTTGTTAGAGAGACGGGCATCTTGAGGAGTTTTGCTTCAGGAGGAAGCGGGTTGAGCGAGTAGAGAGAGCTCGAGGTGGGCAGGAGCAGTTCTACCAGCAGGGTGGTAGACAGAGAGTCCCTCGACGTGGAGAGAGGCTAGAGGCCAGGCCACGTCGTGTAGGTGGTGGTAGAGGAGACGGTTTTCACTACCGTGCTCCGGAGGGTGGTTTCCGTTCCGGCAGAGTTTCAGATCGTTATGGATACGGTGTTGGACCTCGTGACCGTGATTTTAGGAAGAACCGAGGACCGCGTTTTGAGCCGCGTAGTGGTCCTGAGTCATACGATTCCCTCTGCTTTCCTACTTACGAGTAGATGGCTCGACACTGGTTTAGTACTTTTGCTAGACCTAGTGGTCGACCGTTTGCTCCCACTCATGACCATTGATCTTGCAGGATCGAGGACTGGAGGACGTATGGATTATGGATTCAGGTTGTTCTCGCCACATGACGGGACACCGCAGATGGTTCTCCAGCCTCACTCCCCCGAGCTCCAAGGAATACATCACTTTCGGGAACAGTGGTCAAGGGAAGGTACAAGGTATTGGGTCGATTCGTATTTCTGATCAATTTGCTTTAAAGAATGTTGCTTTAGTTGGAAATCTGAACTTTAATCTAATTTCTGTTTCGCAATTGCTTGATGATGGTTTAGAAGTGCGTTTTAAGAAGGGCATGTCTTCTGTTATCGATTCTAGAGGATCTTTAGTTTGCCGAGTCCTACCTTTTGGTAAGGTTTTTCGTATTGATTTCTCTAGTTCTTCTGGCCCTTCTCGCTGCCTGATGGCCGGATCCTCCTCTGAGTTATGGAAGTGGCATAGAAGGTTAGGCCATTTGAGCTTTGATTTACTTGTTAGATTGAGTTCTATGGATCTTATTCGAGGATTGCCTAAGCTTAAGATGGAGAAGGATCTAGTGTGTCATCCTTGTCGTCATGGGAAAATGGTAGCCGCTTCTCACGCACCTGTGACTCAGGTGATGACTTCGTACCCGGGAGAGCTGTTGCACATGGACACAGTAGGTCCAGCCCGAGTACGCTCAGTCGGTGGGAAGTGGTACGCTCTTGTGATAGTTGACGATTTTTCTCGATTTTCGTGGGTTTACTTTCTAGAGTCTAAGGATGAGACTTTTCAGTATGTTCATGACCTGATTTTGAAGCTGAAGAACGAGAATAATGGTCTGATGCGAGAAATTCGCTCAGACAACGGATCTGAGTTTAAGAACTCTCAGTTCGTCAGTTTTTGTAGTGATCAGGGTCTTGATCATCAGTTTTCTGCTCCTTACACTCCCCCACAGAACGGAGTTGTGGAGCGAAAGAACCGCACGCTTGTCGAGATGGCCAGGACGATCCTTGATGAGCATAGGACTCCTAGGCATTTTTGGGCTGAAGCAATGAACACAGCTTGCTATCTTGCCAACCGCATTTTCCTTAGAGCTTACTTAGGTAAGACATCATATGAGTTGCGTTTTGGTAGACAGCCCAAGGTGAGTCACTTGCGAGCTTTTGGATGCAAGTGCTTTGTGCTCAAGAAGGGAGGTCATTTGGATAAGTTTGAGTCTCGTTGCTGGGATGGAGTCTTTCTAGGTTATGCTTTGCATTCACGAGGCTTTCGAGTTTGGAACCTAGACTCTCAGTTGCTTGTTGAGACGTGTGAGATTTCCTTTGATGAGTCTCTACCCTCACTGAGGAGCCATGCTGAATAGCGTGGGCCTCATGGCTCCAGAAGTGATGAGTCATTGTCAACGATAGTCAAAGAGGACTGAAGAAGAAGAGGAGATATGCTGTTTCATGGGCCGCATGTGACTCAGGTACACGGGCAGCGAGCGACTGTCGGGCAGAGGAGGCTGCGAAGTCGGGCTGGCCCAATCCGGGTGCATGGGCCAGAAGCAGTAGAAGACCCACTGGGCTGTTGACCAGGACGGACTCAGGTACACGGGCGGTGAGCGATTGCCGGGCTGAGAGAGCTGCGGAGTCGGGCCGGCCCAATCCGGGTACCTGGTGCAAAGCTGGTGGAGGCTTTGTCAGTTTCAGCGTAAAACTGACAACCATTGATTCTGTATCCGACTGTCCAGAAGAGTAGCTTCCGGATATGTCATCTGTTACTCTAGGCCCACAGTCAGTCAGTTGTGTCTGTAAAAATTCCTAAGGGCAGTAGAGTCTTTTCCTTTATTTTTGAGTCTGTAAAAAACCCTAAGGGGCTGGTAGAATATTCCTAGTGTTGGGCTGCCTATAAATAGCACCCCAATCCCTAGGGTTTGGACTACCCCTTTGTGCTGAAATCAAATCTGTTGGGTCACTTTTGTCTCCCGTTTTCTCTCTCCTGTGTGCGCCGCCAGGCTTGCTCCTCTCTGTGTGTGCATTTTTCTTGCTCAAATCTCTTGGATGCGTAAATGCCTTGGTCCCTGGTGAATTATTGCTTGCATTTTGTTTGGTTTGGGGAGTTATTGCTTTGGCTACGAGCTGGTGAATTTATTTCTTGAAGAGAAGGTTCTTCTGGTGCTTCTGTTCTTCACGAACTGAGTACTAGTTCTTGCGGTTGCAAGTAGTACTGCTTTACTGCAGCTACAGTGTTCTGCAGCAGCTTTCCACCTATTGCCCAGCTTTTTGATCGAAGCTGACTGTCTTTTTTACCTTTTTCTGAGTGTGTCTGGCGAAGCTCGGTTCTGTGCGAAGCCCCTCAACTCCGTGAGGCAGGCTTCGATCGAACATCTTTAAAGACTTCACTCAGACTTCGAACTTCGGTTTTTGTGTCTGAGTTGCTAGCTTCGAAGTTCGTCCTGTATTGGATAGCATCGCATACTTCGAACTAGCATACTCCGAATCTATCTGTTCGAAGTGCACACTTCGTTAGTCTTCGAAGTTGGGTTCGAAGTTTGTCTGTTCTGATAGACTTCGCTTGGATTCCTTTGTGGCGTGTCAGCCTTCGTTTCTCCTCCCGAAGCTTTCCCTATTCGAAGATAGAGTGTAGGCTTCGGACTTGATTTTCTGTCACGTGACTCCGCTTCTTTGTTCGAGTTGTCTGT